>JAQIVZ010003071.1:0-16143 GCA_034700945.1 Arrhopalites spinosus | reverse complement strand
GGAGCTGGGAAAGAGAAGGGGAATGGGAAATGTTCCCGCAGCTTAGGGAAAGTTTCCGTCTAGTTTTAATTTGACCACAGTGTATATTATAATATTAATTATTTAATGGGAGTACTGGCTAAAGACAATTGTATCAGTAACAAATATGTTTTTGTTAATGTTGCCTTACAGTTATTTATATGTATAGTGTGGTGCGTGTGATGGTCTTTGAAATGCCTTGAGGCTACAGGCATTAGTATTTTTGCCTCGTTAAGATTTTATAATTTAATCTCCTTTCATTTTCTATAGACTCTAAAATAGTGTATTTAAGTTAAATATATAAGAATTTAGTTAGTCAAAAGAAAAAATTCTATGAGCCAATTTTTTTTGTAAAACACGAGAAAAAATACCAAACAAGTCCTTACATCCTCAAAATCTACAATTTAATTATTATTGCCATTTATTTTCTCATTAGTTAAATATTCTTAATATCAATTCATTTTATTCTCTTAATTCTTATTCATGTAGATCAAGAATATTGTGTTCTCGGGAGAATTTAAAATGGAAAGCATGAGAGAAAGAGTGAGCTCTTTTTCCATGCTTTCACCTTTCACTTTCCTTTTTTCTATAGAATTTTATCCAGCGATTTATTGATCATCATAACTATACATATTAATTAGTTGACTCGTGTCGTTTAAAACAATACGAGGACGGGAAAATGAAAAAAAGGTAAAATTTGGTACTATAAATATAAGTTCTTATTCTAATATTAAATATACGTAAGCGCAATACTATTATGTCCTGTATCACGATTTAAGAACGAGACAAAGGCCAGTTACTGTTTTTTCTTAGCACTTAAATATTGTACCTAGTTATAGACTACAAAAACATTTGAAAAAAATGATATCATTACATGTTAATCTAGTCTAAATTTTACACTTTCTGGGTGTTTCGACTAAAAAAAAGATGATACGAAAAAAAAATGAAACCAGGTACTGTTAAATAAGCAATTACAAAAAAAACTGGTGTTTACATAAATGATAATCGTTATGTGTAAGAATAAACTTTCTATACCTGTCATCAATAAGAAAAAATTGAAATGGAGCTCCATTAGCAAATCAATTTTATTTGTCATTCTACCAAGTTTTATTGTTACTTTTTTCATATTTATTGTTACACAAAATAACAAATCAATTTTTTGTAAAAAATAGAAACGAAGGACACATGATTGCAAAGTATTCCTTTACTCTTTGTATGATTGAAATTTCATCTATACTTGTACACTAGACACGTCATACATATAAACGTCGTCAGTGGCTATTCAAGGTAAAAAAAACAGACTTAAGATATTTATTATGATTATTTTTTGAAAGAACAAAACCATACAAGGGACACATAAAAGTCAGTCAAAATGATTTTTTTTAGTTTGGACATGGTTTTGAATGCATACAGCCACAACATTTTACATTTGTCGTGATGAGATTTTGTAAAGCTTTTCGAGAACGTTGTTCCTCTTCCAATTGTCCACTAACTTTAACAATAGCTGTCTTTAAAGAACGGACTTCTTCTCCCAGTAAAATCACTAAATCTGTTAATGTCCTGTTTAAATACAAAATAATAAAATGAAAAACAAATTATAAAACAAAAATATAAAATTTCATTAAAAATCTGTCTCTCTACCTTGGTAATTTATCAGTTTTGCATGATTGAGTAGGCTTTGTGTTAGCGCCGCTGGCAAGAGAAACTGCTACAGAGACACATTGACCACAAAATTAAAATGTAAGCTTAAAAAACAAAGTAGGTTGACAAACCTCTAAAAATAGGAGAGAAGGAGGGGATGTAGGAAATTTATCAAAAGATGAGACAAATAAAACTATGGTGTAAATATTTACCGGAAACTTGACGAGTTTTGGCACAAAATGCATCCACAATACTGAGAACAGCCAAGTCTTCTTCATTAGTTATGGCACGAGGGGCTGAGGTAAAATTATACTGTTGTAAAGACGACATGGATGGAATAGAAGACCCATTGTCACCTTTACTACTTGACAATGTTTTCGATTTAGAGGAAATTTTCAAGCATTCAGTTAAAAAAGGATTAAATGGAGGGGCAGGTCGAAGGCGAGCTATACACCAAGCTTGAACTGGTGGGGTAAGGCGACCAAGTGACTAAAACAAAATAATACAAATGAGCAAAAAAAAATTAAAAATAAACAATAATAATTAAATTAATAAAAAAAATTTAAAAAATTATTTGTAGTGTGATAGTAAAGAAAGCAAAATAAATACATACAAAAGTGTACACAAATTTATGAATAAAAAAATAATAAAGGGTTAAGGATTAGAAAAGACAAATGACTTTTGATAGGACAATTTATCTTTACTTACTATTAGAATGAATCAACTCATTATGATAAAATATTTGCGACAGCAATGATGTATTTATTTATTTTTATATATAATATAATATATCATAATAATAAATATTCGACCGTCATCATGCTCAAAGATGATTATTTCATTCATTATATAGAATATAGAATTTACTTATTTAGGTAGACAATGTAATACTTTTAACTGTTACAAGTAATTTTGATTTTCATCTAGTATGTCTTCATCTCCAAAATCAAAAGCATCTTGTCTCACTAGAAAACCACGTTTAATTCTGGGTTTAGCCTGTCTACCATTCCCATTATGTTCAGTTGACTTGTTTGAATGCTGAGGTGGCGAATTAAATTTACATGATTTAACTTTGGAGAAAAAATCATTAACAGAAAAAGTACAAGAAGGACGATTCTCACAAATATGTTCAATTAATTTGGATGCCTCACAGTTTTGAGTACTTTCCACACTAAAATATTTTTTTGTTGAGGATGGAATCGGAATAGATAGTAATGGTGGACGTTGACAATGTATTTTACTAAATATTTGTATAATGTCAGTAAATCTATTATCTTGGTCATACTTGAACCCAAAACATTTTCTTTTATGGCCATAATTTAAAAGGAAAGAATGAACACTTGGTTGATATAAAACATTTTTTGTATCAGACTCTACTAGTTGTTTTGATTTTTGATGACCCTGATAAATTAAGCCACTAAAGTAATTTAAATAACTATTTAAAATGAGTGAAGCTGCATTTGAAGAAGACTCACATAATCTCAAAGGTAATAAGCTATATAATTGCATTCCATTGATGAGAAGTTGCTGGTCAATAATAAAATGATGATGTACCTGTTGTGGTGAGTAATACAATGATGGAAAGCGATTTGATTTAAGAATTTTGGTGAGATGGTCCATCCACAAATCTTTGACTTCTTTTGAAGTACATCTTACTAATATGGGCTCTAGCATAGGACCTGGTGAATTATAATTTTTAAAGGAAACAATTTAAAATTAAATCTTTTTAGTACCTTCACTCATGATATATGGTGATTTAAAAAGCTGGAAATGTAAAATAATAATACCTGCGATTTCGAAAGCGTTGACAACGTTGTCTTTGTCGGATACATCTGTGAGTAGAATGCCTGAGACTGGTAATTTTCCTTCATAGAAAAGCGAGTTTGTGTCGGTAGCATAAGTTAGTATTAGCAGCGTATTTGAGAATAAGACGAAATAACGAGGTTGTGAATCTAATCCTAAAACGTCAAATAGTTGACATTATTATTTTCATCCCATGTATAATTATCTACCTATGTAATTAAATTTGAAATTGTTTGAAGTTTTAATTTCACTTACCCACATGGACGAGGTTCATATAGTGGATTTCTCCTGTTAATTTATTTCATGGAATTAATTTTAAGCACTGCAGCACATGCATCTCAAATAAAATCCAAAAAGAAGTAAATAGATAAAAAGAACTTCATACCTAAATGACCAACATCTGCACCTTCCCATCCTTTGATTGTCCCATTTAAAACTTCAAGTTCCATTTCTTTTTGCTTTCTTAAAACGTTGCACGATTTCTACATCAAGTGAATTTCCTCATTTTTAATTTTATTGTTTGTCATAATCATAATAAATTTGATGAATAAAACTAACCTCAATGTTTTTGTAAAATGCAATGGACCTTTGCAAGTCACCACGGTCTTTGTGATTCTCTTCGATATGTCTTTCTAATTCTTGTAACATTACATAATACTTTTCGAGTCTTCGAAAAGGTTGACTTAGAGCTGAAATAATTAAAAAAAGAACCTTTCAATTTATGCATAATATACTTTTGCTTTTCAAATATTCTTTCAATGACTCTGTAGGTGGTGACTTTTGTAGCCTAACCTACAAGTAATAAACTTACCAACAACCAAAACTAAAACGCCTGGCTTTTGAGCTCCTTTAGATTCCATAAATTCTTTTAAAACATCCGTGTGCTTTTCTATTATTTGAACCGCTTTGGGATGATTACTACAGTATTGCTTATGAATAGTTTCCATTTTTAATCCATTATCTAAGAATATTTTTCCAATCCTTTGATCCTTGGGTGATTTTGTCTCTTCCTTCTTAATTTGTAACAACATATTTGTGTGGAACTGAATAATTTCAGTTATACTGCCAATGAGAGTCTCATACTCTGCTGGTTTTAATCTGAAATAATTAATAACACGACAAATTATTATATGGATTGAAAGGAAACAATGCTTGTCAGTCTTGTCCATCACATGTAAAACTTACATTTCAGCTGTACGTAAAGGTTGAACATAATTGTCCCACATTCCCTGGAGCTCCATGATCTGTTAAAAATAATAATAATATTTTGTCCCCCCTTTCATAATGATAAAATATTGTATTTATAGGGTCACGTACATGAGCACTTTCAGACTCAATAAGGTCAGACAAAATCATTCGCCTGTATTCATTCCTTTGTGGATTATTGTTGTCCAGTGAGACCAGTGAAGGCGTTGAAGAATTACCATTGGAAGTGGAAATAATTTCTGAAGTATCATCAACTTCAACACAATAATTACTCGGGAACCAGCCAGTTTTCCCGTTTAAAGTACCTATTGTCATTAATAATATATTGGAGAGTTTGTTTAATACAAAATTATTAGCCCATGACTTTAGCAATTAAAATAAGTAACATTATTACCTTCCCACCAACCACCTTCATCTTTCTGAGCCACTGTTATCAAGTCATTTTTACACAATTTGAGCTGAAATTCAACAAAACAAATATATTAGTCACTATAACTTTGACTAAGGAGATTAGTATTTAACTAGCAAGTATCTTAGATGACTAACCTCGTCATTATTAACGGGAGTGTATGCATGTATTGCTCGTACAATGTATGGATTATCCATGACAGGAATTGTAATGACAATCCTCTTAAAACTAATTGCACATTTAAGTGTCAAGTCCCTTCACTTTGAAAATTACTCACTTTTAAAAATTCTATGTTCAAAGTTGCCCTCTCTTTGTGCGTATATTTCATATGTACATGTACATATGTACGATGGTCATCTTTATAAATATCACATTAAAAAAACATTGGGAAAGATTATCATTAAATTAATCTTAATCTTGAGTGGTCGACATCTACTCAACGATAGAACCTCGTTAAGATAAGAAGAACAGGGTAAGTCGTCATTTTATCTCAATTATTTTGTTTTGTCAATACAAGCACGTGTTAATAATTTTTTTTCAATTTAATCAAGGTGATTCAATTGTCTCATTTAGAATTTGCATCACATCCACCTTAACCTTGGTAAGTCATCCCGAATTAATTATGGACAGTGGTGACAGTGGTCAGTGTTCTTCTGGCCAACACGTCGCTGGACCCTCCAGTAGTCAATTCATGCCAATAGGACCTGCATCACTGGGTCAAGGTGACAGTAAAGGGGGGAAGAAAGCGTATAAATTTGTAGAGCCACCAGGAATTACCGATTGGATCATCTCATTTACAAAAAAATGTCTTGTTTGCGGCCTTGTCTACTCTTTCGGATATTTTCAATGGAGTGTTGGGTAAAAATTAGAAAAAAATTATAAGAATATTGCTGATAACTATGTATTTGTTATGTAAAGTACTGGCTAATTATTAGTCATTATTATTTGCATGTCATTAATGACGTCATTTTGAATAATTAGCTAACTACATGTATGTAATAAACTGTTTTAGATGGCTTGTGGGTCCAATCGTGTTACTTGTTGTGCGAGATCAATGGAGAAGACATCACGACAGTCAAAGGTGAAGACAAAAACAAAGTTAAACTTTGAAATGCACAGAAAATTTACATCTTGTACATCAAATTAAAATCTCTTACTTACGCAACATGAAAATTACTCAATGTTGTCTTTATGTAATACCTTTATAGAGCTTTAGCTGCTGCTGCTGCAAGGGGTGATGAACGAGAGATTATTTTAGGTAAGGAATTTTACCAATCAAAAAATATGCAGCCGTACTTTTTAAAATTGTAAATAGAAAAATATGACTAATGCTTCCATTAAAATTGTAGCTAGATTAGGTGATAATCTTCCATCCTGGGTTATATTTCCGGACGTTGAAAGGGCTGAATGGTTAAATCAGATTATTAAGTACGCATCTACTTTTATTACATTACTACTGAAGCTTGATGAATTCCGTCAATAAGATTCTGACATTTCATTTTGTATTCTATTTTTCAGACAATTGTGGCCTCGAATAAATAATTACACATTTGATTTAGTACGAGAAATTATTGAGCCGGTATGATGTCCATGGGCTTATAAATTAATTTTTTAAACGTAAACTGAACTTGTCCTTTTGTATTTAATTTTGAAATTAGGTCCTGCGTGATACTCTTGCTACAACTTATAAAATGGGTTCTTTTCGATTTGAGAAAATTATTTTGGGCGATACACCTGTTCGTGTACGGGGAGTTAAAGTCTACGATGAGAAAAAGACCGATCGAGGAGAAATCATTATGGATTTAGACATTATTTACGCTGGTGATTGCGATTTCCGATTTTCTGGTGAGTAGAAACTGAATAACGAAGGGAGAAGAAATAGACTGTAAACATGATTATAAAATTTAAAGCTGATGTAAATATCAAATCTTTGTTGTTTTTTAGTCGCAAAAATTCGTTCTGGAATTAAAGATTTACACGTAAGAGACATTATCAAAATTTTACTACATTATTTTTTCGTCATTCTGTGTACAAATAGTCAACAATTAAATAAACTAATATTTGTTGTTGCAAAAATATTACAGTTGAGTGGGACTTTGCGTCTTGTTATGAAGCCTTTGATCAACCAAATTCCTTTGATTGGTGGTGTACAATACTTTTTCTTAAATCCACCAACGTAAGTAAAACATCAAACTTAAAGACAAGACTAACTTTTTTTTAAAAAAAATTTAATTCACGCCAAATTCTAATTCTGTCCGTTTATAATTAAAACCAAAAATTCAATTGAAATTATTCAGGCTCGACTTTAATTTGGTCGGTGCTGCTGATGTATTTGACATGCCCGGTAAGCACACGACGAAAATTGTTTCTTAAACATTTGAACCGTCATTATGAAAATTTATTTAATTTAACAGGGCTATCGGATTTAATACGTCGGATTGTGCAAGAACAAATATGTGCCATGTGAGAACATTAATGCATTGTTACAAAACATTCAAAACTGATGATTACTACATATAATGATTTGTAATAATAATTTTTACTATGTGTAGGTGTGTGCTTCCTAATAAAATGTTTATTCAACTGTCGGAGCAAGTGAATGCACGTGAAACTTGTGCAACCCGAGTCCAAGGAATTATCCGAATTTGTGCTATAGAAGCAAAGAATTTAATGAAAAAAGATGTATGAATATATTTCTTCACTGCTTCAATTTTTTTAATGCTGACAATCTACTTTGCTAATATTCTGACTGTTTAATTAAAGGTCAATGTCTTGGGCACCGGAAAGAGTGACCCCTACGTCATTCTAAGTGTCGGAGCACAACAACACAAGTCCAAAGTCATAAATAATACTGTGAATCCAAAATGGGAATTCTACTGTGAGGTACAGCCGTGCACCCAAATTAATTTAGAATTAGTTACAATTTTTTTTATTTCGTGTTTGTTTTAATTTAAAACATCGATTGATGGAGTGCATGTAGATGATGATCGAGGAATTAGAACAAGTTATCAATGTTGAACTTTATGATCATGACGATGCTCCCCGTGCTGATGAATTTCTTGGAAGGTTTTTATTAACAATAATTTTTATTTTTCAAAAAGAGACACAAATTCCAATAATTTTTTTGCTTTGTACACGTAATTTTTTAAAAATACTTTGAAGTACAATGCTCTACAAGTTCTTCTTTCACCTACCAGTACAAACGTAATCCGTGATGGTGCTTGCTTTAAAAAATAGAATCAGTATAGAATTTGAAGTACAAAGTATTCGTGTAACCGTTTACTTATAGTTTAAAAAAAATAAATACAGTCTAAGTACTAAAACATGGTTATGGTCGCCAGTTTCTGGGGAATTGCAATGTAAAAGTTCAGAGTGCTTAGTCCCGCTCTGTAGTGTTAAACTAATAATAATGTAGCGATCAATATTATTTTAATTTACCTATTTTCTAGGCACACATTACACATTTGTGTACAACTGAGTCGTTCTGAGTATTTATATTTTCTTCAATACATGCGTCATTGATATAACTAACATGTATGCTTTAATTTTGCTCACAATCTTAGCAATTTAAAATGCAGAGAAAAAATTTATCTTCAGAATTTCTCATAATAATTTTCTTTCAAAATCATTTTTGACGAATTCAATTGTACCTCTATCTACTTACTTACAAAATAGTAAATAGGTATCACTGTTTTGTAAACAATTCAATTCTGACTTTAGAACTTTTTACAGACTTTCTTTTTTCTCCCTACCATTTTTTTACAATGAGTACATACAAGATTGTGAGCAGTGTTTCTTTCATGGTGTCTTCTATACCATAATGTGTTTAAATGTTGTAAATGATGCAAATTCTTTTGCATAGTTTATTTAAAAAACTATGTACTTACCATTGTGTGGTTTTATATGTTGGTTCTGAAGACTTTAGTTTGCTCAAGCGAATCTCAGAAGCTTTCTGTTGAACTTTGGGATTATGACGCCGGTCTGTAAAAATTATGTACTATAATATATTATTTTAGATTAAAATTAAGAATTTAAAATTTTACTCTTGACTTTTTTGGTGATAAACTCTTTTTTAAAGGTTTTCCTGGTATCCTTAATGACGATTTCTTGGGAAGGTGGAAATACTTTTTTGCTTTGACCTTTGTAACATTTTTAAACAGGACATGATGTAACCTTTGATCTACGAAAGTGGGCAAATGTTATGGTCAAATCCTAGCTATTTGCATGCTTTGCTATTTTAAGCCTTATTTATTATTGTTTTATTCACAACTTGTAAAAGTTTGCTTGTATTTATGTTGTACAAGTCTGCAAACCATTAGTCTGTACATACCTTGTGAAAACAAAAGTCGGGACATGTGTAAAAAAACTGCATAGACTACAAACTCTGAAAACATTTTCTCCAGTCATTGGACCCTTAAAAGGCGTCATTTTTACTTTTGTTTAATTACAAAGATTTTTTTTTACTGTTTTCTCGACCTTTGTTTATAGGGTATGGAAACTTTGACTCTTTTTCGTTGAGTTATTTTGACATAATCAAAAATTAATTGACAGGACATCCGTGGACTTGAGTGTGGTCAGCCGAGAGGGTACAATGGATGTTTGGCTTGAACTTGAGGACGTGAAAAAAGGACAGATACATTTAAAATTAAGTTGGCTCGGACTGTCCGATAATCCTGCTGAATTGAAAAATGCCATAATGGATTCTCAAGCGTATGTCCTTCTTTTAAAAAAATCATTTGCTTAATGGAAATTGCAATAAAGATAGTGAGACCCAAGGCCAAATATAATGTTAACTAACTGAGAATAAAATAAGAATTTAAACAAACAAAAATAGTCTGGCTTTAAAATTCTAACGAAAATGATGCCATGGATTAATGATTCTGATTTTTTTTCTCTTACAGGTACGGGCTTGCTTCATGCTTGCTTACTGTACGACTGGACTCTGCGAAAAATTTGCCGGTATTGATCGTAGTTTCTGTATTGAAATCATTAGTTGTCTATGTGTGCATGATTTTAGACGTTGGCGTATTGTTCAGTTTCACTAAAAATTAATTTTTTTATGATATTTGTTTAGATTTGTAACAATTGCATGCTTTGTCATAAGTACTTTGTGATCGTTTGAGTTTAAAAGTTAACAAGTATTTTGTACAACAATAACACTATAATAAGGTGTATAAAAAAGACATGGTACAAAAAATGATGTTGATGTCTGTATGAGTACACTCTGTAAGTTTATGTCAAAGTTTATCAAAATGCTAAATATCAGTCCAGTTTAAACTAAATAAGCGTTGGTTGGTACTGGCTTATATGGAATGGTGATTGATTCATACACATGAATTGTTATACGATATAACAATTATGTTAGTAGTGTTTCATCGTACATGAGTACTTCAGTACGGTTGAAATACACAATGCTAAAGAGCTACAGGCACAATTACTGTTTTTCAGTGAAAAAAGGGAATGGCATTTAATCGACTGTTTAATGTATGTCTGAGTCCTCAAGTCCAAGGACGTATTTTATATATTTAAAGCCTTCAAAAAAATCAAACAATTTTTTTATATTTATCTATAAGTACATTACATGTATTTTATATTTATTTAAATATTGTTGGTGAAGTGTTGTCTTCTTTTTTTAACTGGGATTTTAAATGTAATGATTGGGAATTGGGGGAAAAAATTATGAATTTTAATCAAAACTATATTAATACATATATATTACATGGAAATGTTTTGACTCTCAGATTTTATGTCGGTTGACCTTTTTAACGTGAAATATCCCTAGGTTCTTCAGAAAAAAAGCTCTGCAATGTCCAAAATATCTTTCAAAAATACACAGGTATGAAACATTTTTAGTGGAGAGGTATTTCTTGTATATATACACATTACACAATTTTATATATCATTCAAATCTCATATTCTCTTATTTTCACATAATAATTATATATCAGTATGTACATACATGACCAACCACTTGAACACCATTTTTTTACTAATGGGGTTACCAAAAAAAAATTTCAGGGTGGCGGACAAAATTGCGAAAAAAATGTTATGAATAGAGAAATGAATCAAGTTTGCTCGCATACAATGAAATATGATTCAACGTTGAATTTTTAATAAGTGTGTACAGTAAAATATCTTTTAAGTGTGCGAATGTTACATAACTATTTTGTTTTCTTTTTCTATACTTTGTAGTTTTAATATTACCTCACTAATTTGAAATTTGACTGTCAATAATAATAACATGTTTTCTCTCTTGTACTATGTAATTTTATACTGTGTGGTTCCTAATAGACAATTCTAAAAATTGTTCATTTGAAAACACTCAGTAGTAGATACATACTTTTATCTTGTATTTAGTGATTACTAAAAATTTATTTGTTACATTTTCTAATATGCAGATGGGTCGAGAGGGCCAGAAGCCAGACCCTTATGCTATTTTGTCCGTGGGGAAAGTTCAACATGAGTCTGTCGTAAAAGAGAAAACTTCCGACCCCGTTTATGAAGGTAATGCAGTCTTTTTGAAGATTTATTTTTTTCAGTTTTTTTATACATGGATCGTATGGCAGTTATCATGTATGTTGAGTTATAAAACTAATGTTGATGGTCTTGGTTTTATTAGAAACGTTTCATTTCCTTGTTCGAAATCCACTAACTGACACGCTGCTCGTGAAACTTGTTGATCGTAAATCAAGTATTGAATTAGGAGCAATCAAGCAGTCCTTAGATTTAGTCTATCACCGTCCTGACATGAAAATGGAGAAGCAAAATCTCACTCTAAATACTACATCTGAGGCGAAAATTGCTTTAACCATGGAAATTAAAGTTTTAAAACTTGGGCCAGCTAAATTGGCTGAGGTGGAAGAGAATGATGAGTCTGATGTGGGGGGTCAGTCGTCTTCCGACAACAAGTCAAATAATCCAAGTGACACAACGAGCCATCAAGATGGACCTAAACCAGTGGCTAAACCTACTGATGCAGCTAGTAGTGGTGGCAATGTTGGAACGACTAGTGAAGTTCGTCCAGAGCATGGCATTGATCTTGAGCCTATCAGTATTAGGAGTCAAGAAACTGATCCCCTTCTTTTTGCGTCCAAGGAAGCTGAGGGAGATGGTATGAAAGTCCGAATGACAATCCGATACAGGTATAACATCAAATTGTTCACATTTTCACAAGAAAAATACTGGAATCACTGGAGATATTCTGGAAATCCCTAAATCATGTTTTGTTTTGTATAGTCAAACGGTACATCAACTCATCGTTGTTGTTCATACTGTGACAAATCTGCCCATTGAGAAAGAAGAGTTACCAGATCCATATGTTAAGCTACATATTTTACCAGAAAAGTCCAAGACGAAACGTAAAACTGAAGCAAAGAAAGATCAATGTAATCCAACTTACGACGAAAGATTTGAGGTAAAAGAGAAAATACTGCGAGCTTAAATACATATTTACCTTACTAGATATACATTTTAAATGAATCGTATACAAAAATATTTAAAATGTTTTTCGTCTTTTCTTTCAGTTCCCAGTGATTGATCTTCGTGGGAAGACTTTGCATGTCCAAATTTGCGATAAAAAATTTATTCGAAGTTCACCAAAACTAGGAGAAGTATTTGTTGCTCTCGACGATTTTATGTTAGGCAATGTGGTCACTTCATGGTATCCACTAGTGGTTTAGTTCAGTACATACACGAGCCACTTGAATCCATCTAAAATCCATCTTGTCAATATAAAATGTGTTTAATTTTCATTCTGCTATTATCAAAGAGTTCTTATACATGTATAAGAACTCTTTGGCTATTATAGTGCAATCTCAATTTACCCAAATGATTATTTTTTTCCAATTACTAATGCTATATCGAATTTGTGCAATATTCTTGTTAAATAACAAGTTGTTATGTCTGTAATATGTTAATTATAGTTTATTATGTTTAAGTCATGATTGTACCTTACTAAATAAGTCTCTCATTTCTTTGTTTCATTGTACATTTTTACAAATCCGTATTTTAATGTTGTGTGCGTATACCCCCGGCAGTTCTCTGTAATTTATGCATTTAAAGTTGATCATGTAATGCTCATCACGGAAATTGAGATATTATTTACATTTTCGTGTATTTATATTCATTTGCTCTCAAGACTTTTCAGTGTGGACAACACAAGAATATGATGCACCTTATGATGCAAAATTCATCATCTAACATTAATTTTTTGGCAGCGTGAAAAGCAATTTTGTTGTAATCAATTTGTGAATTTGATATTTTTCTATAAGTACTTTCTCTTTTGGCCATGATATGAACAAGTATGAGACAGTTTTATGTACACTTTCTCTATAATTACAAGCTTTATATAACTGTCTTTACAAAGAAATGAGTGATGCCTACACTGGCTTTAGTTTATGTAATTAATTTAAATTAATAATCATCACCATGTTTGTTTTTTGTAAGTAATCACTGATTACTAATCAGTTATTATGGATTCACTAAATCCAAGATGTGATAGTTATAACATCATTTAAAACTGAAAGTAGAAAGTAGAATTAACAAGGTAAAAAAGTCTGTGAATTCTTAGCAGTCTTGCTCTGGAGCTTCAAGAGTCATGGTCAATGTCCAAAAATTCCATGCTCCTTCATAGGCAGTAGATACAGGAATTATACACAAATGTGGATATATCCTGTTGCTAGTAGCCATTGAATCGACAGTGCTTTAAATAAAGAGACCCTTTCATGATGATCGTGTCATATAGATGTAGTACAATCTTCATGCGTAATCTATACTTTCAATTCAATATGCGCCTTATCATGTATTAGAATTTTTAAGCCAAAGTCAAACATCATGTTTAATTACCATTTTACCATTTACTTTTGATTCGATTATTATAGATTTTTATGTTACAAATTTAATGCGTATCGCTACAATTATTAAATGATGTCAATCAAAGCGTAAAATTCAATAAAGACTTGTGTGAAATACAACATATTTTCTCAAAAATTCTCACCAAAGTGAAAGTCATGTTGACTTTCACTTATTGCCGTAGAGGCGTACCTGGACCAGATTTTAGGGTGGTTTGAGTGTAAAAAGTGTCATTTCATCTCATTCAGAATTAATCATCATGACATTTTTACGCTCTATAAAACTTAAAGACTATTTAAGAGCGACAATTAATTTTGGTCCTTAATAACAAATCCACTTCAACAACATGCTTATATTTTATATGCCCCTCCAGTGTTCAGATGACAGTTAGATGACTTTTCAGACGCACGGGGTATTTTTTAAAGGCCAATTTCTCATAAAGAAAGAAATTATAAATGAGGAATATTCAATAAAACAATCATTTTTAAAGCGATTAATGGCACCTCCTGCGTTAAGATGAGGTACAAAATTTTAATTTACTGTACGACGTAATATACTTTTTAAATAATGACAAAAGTTTGACAGAAACAAAAAACACTTTTCACTTCGTACAACTGAATACTTAATTAATAATAAAAAATAACGCGATGCGAATATGTGTCAACGTACATGTACATAATACAAGCTTAGTATGCCGGCTTGTAAGATATATAAATTATATATTATTTATATTATATAACTGACAGAATAACACGAAAGTAGAACTTTTTCATGTTTGATGGGTGGATAGTGATGGTGGTAATAATTGTTTTGTGGAACTTGATGATGTAAATGAGTCTCCACTTGATCTAGTTGAAGTGGAATTAGCAATTGCCATTGAGACTCTATTGTTTGGTGTTGCTGGAAGAGATGACAATCCTCGTCGATGTTCATTTTCTTTAGCACTAGAATTTTCACTTTTTATTTGATGTAACGGAGTACTCTGAGTTGAGTCGGAATTTTTACTGTCATTACCTAGTCCAAGTGTTGAGGTCTGTCAAAAAAATATATTTAATATCAATTATTTAGAACAAATGACTTCAACATGTAATAAATTCATTATAACAGTCTTTTGAGCAACAAAATGTTCTCTTTTGTACAGTCATACCTTTTTAGGTATATGATCTTCTTCATCCGAAAACTCATCTATCGCTGCAATCATCATAGCGTTTCGTGGATGATTAACAATACTTGTGAGTGTTAAAGCCTCATCATCATTCGTGGGAACATGTCTGTATGATGATGAATTTCGATCTCCACCTGGTATAGGTGAGGAAGGATCCGAAAAATCATCGAGATCAGGCAGTGCATCCTGCTCCTCACCAAAATTGTCTTCATCTTCTTCTGGGTCACTAGGAGATTTAACTGGAAGTCTTGCACTATGAGGAATGCAATTACTTAGACATTCCTTAGCAATTTTTTCAGACACAACAGTTGCAGATTCATGATCAATATTTCCTCTTGGATTTGGTGCCACTACAATAAATACACATACATTACAAATGGTAACCCTCAAAATCTAAGGTTGAGTTATAATTTTCTGTTTTCAAAACTTACCTATAACAGTCATTGGAGTCACTAAAAAATAAAAATAAACATTGTACATGCATTCTTATGATAAATAAAGCCAAAGATACTTCTATGAAATGAATGAAATTACTTGTTGGAGAACTTTCAGCTAATTCGTCATTCCCATTGAGCATTCTGACGGCTTCTTGCCTTGCGAGAGCAGCAGCGGCAGTTGATAATTCGGAGGCTTGGAATGGTCCATCTATTGAAAACAATGAAAATATTAAATTTACATATTTTTCTACACATAATGTCATTGTTTACTGAGACTGGTTTAATGGTTTTTAAGGCTCAATGAGCGTTCATGTGAAAGAGAAGTGAAAGCAGTGAAAACAAATGATTGATTAGTGAATTAAAAACATGAAGAGTATTGAAAAAAAATCTTACTGAGAGCTTCCAACAAAGGGACCATTTCATACCCGGGAATCGCATTCATTTCTATTAAAGTGGAAAAATACTATCAAGTCACAATTACAATTTCAAAAAATTTTGTTGGCTTATACCTCTTGGGACCTCTCTAAGATTTTGGATCGTTCATAAAAACGTCAAAATTATATAAGGGCATTAACAACAAAGGCACTAACTACATGGAATTTATAATTTCTCTT
>JAQIVZ010003070.1:0-16143 GCA_034700945.1 Arrhopalites spinosus | reverse complement strand
ATATACACGTCCCGTCCCGGTCGGACCGGGACGGGACCTGGACGAGACGGGCTTTTTTGTATCAACCACGCCTCATAAAAGAACAAATCCCATCTCGTCCCGTTCGGAGCTCTACTACGGGATAAATCAATGGGAACTTCGGACATTCCACGTAGAATTTTTCCCATTGGAGACTATACGATCTGATGGGATTGATCACAAAAATCCCATTGGAATGAAATACCCATTTCCTATTGTTATTATTATTGTTTTTTAATTTTGTATGCTCATGTACAAATGACATTTAAATTAAAGAAGGCCAACAAAAAATTTAATTCAAAAATTCTTGCAAGTCTTTTAATCAGTTTTTAATAAAAATAATGAAGAATAATGTTATAATGACATGACACATGAGAATTAATTATTCATCGACAATATTTTCTACTCTTCTCATCCTATTGCCACCTGTTTTACGGGCATCGGAGCAAATAGCGTTGACACTTTTGTCAAATTGTACTCCTTCATAAGACTTCTCTTTCAGTTCACAAAGTGGCAATAGTGTAGCCTGCAATTATAAATAAATATTTTAATTAATAATAATGAAGCTTCATTAGTTAGAGGACAATAATTATTCCGTAAAATTAATAAAAGGGACGTTTTGTAAACCAAAGAATAATGTTGAATGTGAAAAATATTATTGCCACTAATTCTTAAATAATACATTATGAAGTATACTTACTGTGTAAAATCCAGAAATTATCTCCCAATCCCGGTCTCACGTTGAACTTAGGCTTTTGACCCTTGACACTCAAACTTTGAACCAGAGCCATAGGAAATAACCCAGATTCTTTCATAAGAAGACGAAGAAAAACTCCAGGTCGTGATTTGTATGTATGAACAAATTCAAGGGAAGGCTTTGGGATGAAAATTTCTCCACCAACATTCACCATTATAGCATCTTCGTCGACTGGACTGGACTGTACTCGTTCTATTAAAAAGAAAGAAAAATAAAATAAAATACAATGTTATGAGCTATCTTGAATTTAAATGAATTATTGAATTGTATCAAAGTTGTAGCTGAATTAGAATGACTGGATTAGTTTTACATAGTTTTATATATTTATACATAAATTTACAAAAGTACTTACTTTTTAGTTTTGATACACTTTGTCTCTCAATCTGTAGCTGTTGATCCTTGATATGATTTTCTTTTTTGAGATCCTCAATTTGCTTCTTATAATGTTCTTCGGTCTGCATGCAAGTGGTTTCAGACAATTCCTGGGCCCTCATAGAAGTGACAACAGCTAATGCTGCACTTGAAATCTAAAATATAAAAAATAATACATAAAATATTATTCAAACAAAATTATTAATAGGATTATAGCGTATTTCTTTAAATTAACTTGATGTAAGTATGTCAACTGCGATAGTAAACTTCGGCTCATGCAATTTTACGCTTCAAAATTCGACATTATTATAAAAAAAGTAAATGCTACAACTTACATCCAAATCTGTTGATTTTGACTTCCTTTTCTTCTTCTTTCTGGGCACCACTTCGTCGTGATTCTCTGGTATCTATACGCAAATAAATTAAAATATATACGGTCAACAAAAGTACCTACTTGACATGAATGAAGATTATTATAATATACAAAACATGTGATACATACCTCTAGTACAGAATTATTTTCATTAATACTTGACCAGGGTTCGGCCACCGGCAGAATGGGCAATTGCCGGCAGAAATGGCTGACAAACTTAGCTGGCAGAAATTGGAGGTGGCAGAAATACATTTTTACAATCTAAAAAAAATGTGTGTGGCCGATGGTCACTACAGGTAGAGATACAATTTGAGGGTCAAATAATAAAGCAGCAAAAACTGGTTAAAATTTGACATTTTTCAAAATTTCTAGATACCCGTAATTTGACAAATTACACTTTTTTTTAATTTCTGCCACTTTCTTTTTCTACCGGTTTCTGCCTGCCAGCCGGCACACAATTCTATTTCTGCCGGCAAAAGGCGAACCCTGTACTTGACTCTTCAAAATAATCTAGTGGATTATTGACATCAATTCCCACTTCCTCTAGTTCTCTTGCTTCAAAAGGTTTGTCAGCTGCAACTTGTGCCCACTTTATCTCAAGATGCAACATAGAAGATTTACGTCCTAAAATAAAATCAACAGCAAATTAAGTTGCAAGTATTGTCAAGTCTCATCAAAAATATAAAAACATGTTGTAAACTACAAAAAGTTTCTTACCAAGATCAACTACTCTCCCAAGCCATGATGTGCCCGAATCTTTTACTCCTTTAATATTGAAAAGCTTCCCAGCAATAATTTCCAAAATTGTGAATTACAATACAGAATTAAATTGTGTATGAAGTGCAAAACTTTTGGGTAAAAATTTTTTCTCTGTTGCAGCATACAAAAGGTGTTTTAACTTAAGTCTTCAATTAACAGGTTAAAAAGGAGATGTTATACTTATTTCAATATTTAAAATCAAAAATCTTGCAAGATAAATTTAAATGTTTACATTGTCATATACCATAATTGTATCTGTTATTATTACAGAGGGTATATATGGACACCATTATTAATTTTAACAAATGAAACATGAATTTATAGAAAAAATAAGTTAAGCGCTGGTGAACTTGTAGCTTAATTTCTTTAATGTACTCAATTGGCTTTTAAATAAAATCTATTTTTGATCCTAAAACATTTTTTATTAACTTTGCTGCCGAATTTATTAAATTTGATGCCACCTTTATTATTTTTGCTGCCAATTTTTTTGCTGCCACTTCCATTATTTTTGCTACCAGATGTATTAAATTTGATGCCACCTTTATTATATTTGCTGCCAATTTATTTGGTGCCACTTCCATTATTTTTGGTGCCCAAAACCTATTTCCCCAAAATTTATTAGAATATAAAAAAGGAGAATCTCATTTTAAATTCAAATTCAACTGCGCAGTGTCTTCACACACAATCACAATTAAATTTATTCTTGCCATTTAATCATCCTCAACTAAAATAATTATTCACGTTTCCAAACTTTAACTGACAACTAGTTTAACTATTGTCATTACAATGCTTCTACCATTTTTAATCCTCATCCTCTCCCTCCTCTTTGCTCTCACTTTCCTCTTTCAAAAAAGGTCAAAAGGATTCCCGCCAGGTAAATTTTGCAAATCTATTTTGGCAATAACTAAAACAATGGTAATTAATTTAATTTTAAATTAAGGACCACGTACGGGGATATCCCCTCGTTGGTAATTTTTTTCCAATTGGGAAAATACCGTAATCAAACTTTTATCAAGTGGGGTGAAAAATATGGCGATATTATTGGCATTCATTTAAGAAAAGTTCCGTTAGTGAAAATCTAATTTTTTCCGAAAAATAAAGTTTGCAAATTAATTGCAATTAATTTTTTTTGTAGGGTTGTCGTTCTTAATAATTACAAACACATTCGAGAAGCTTTTAATGAAAATTCTTTTACTGGCCGTCCAATGGGACGCTCATTAAAAGAAAGAGGCCTTGGTGGAATTCGAGGTAAGATGTCCATTTAAATTTAATTGACTTAAAAATAATTAAAATTTTAATTTAGGAATTATTTTCAATGAGGGTCAAAGCTGGACAGAACAGCGTCGGTTTTGTTTGAGAAATTTGAGGGATTTAGGTTTTGGTAAAAAATCAATGGAGATTTTGGTCGTGGAAGAAGTCAACGAACTGATTCAAAATTTGAGTAAAACTGCTGGACAACCCATCTCCACGCAGGGTCGATTCAACGCGGCAGTTTTGAATACTTTATGGTATTTTCATTTTTTTCATTATTTATTTTTTAATAAATTTTTTTATTTAATCCATTTAAATGGCGCATTTTGTAGGTCTTTAGTGTGCGGCAAGCGCTACGCTCATGATGACGAAATTCTTATGGACATTTTGAAGAGATTAACACAGTAAGATTATTAATTTTAATTTAAACAATTAAAATGAACTAATTTTACTATTTTAAGTTTATTGTAGCTTAAATCTTAGTGAATGATGCAATGAAAATAAAATTAGGCAATTTTAATTGAAATACTAAAAATAAAAAAGTACTCCGTTAAGCTACAATGAACTTAAATAATAATTATTTAAGTCCCTAATACAATAATTGTATTCGGGAGTGGAAATGTACTAGTAAAGAAATGATTTTACTAATTTAAAAATTTGTACAGACTAATTGCCAAACCAACGTTAATTGGAACACTAGCACAATTTTTTCCTGCGGTGCAATTACTCCGAGGGGCGTTTCCACAACTTTTTCCCAATCCAGGGAAGGAATTTAATGACAGAACGTACGCATTTCTCCGGGAAATTGTTCAAGAACACAAGGACACTTTCCAGAAGGTAACGATTATTTGTTTGTAATTTGCAAAGTATACAGTTAGCTTTGTGAACAAAGCTAATTGAAATAGGCCCCAGTTGTGACCGACTGGCTCATTTTAAAAAAAATGTAGGGCTCCCCCAGGGATTTCATTGAGGTTTATTTAGAACAAATTGACAAGACTGAAGACCCTTCCTCCAGTTTCTTTAAGGATGAAGGAGGCAAGCCAATTAGTAAACTATTTTACTTTACATGTCAAACTAATTTTTAATTATTTTAGAAAGTAATCTACTTGTATCGATTTTGGATTTGTTCGTCGCTGGGGGGGAAACAACGAGCACGACTTTGACGTGGGCACTCCTTCTATTCGCACTCTTCCCACAAGTCCAAGAAAAACTTTACCAAGAAATTAAAACTAAAGTCGGCAACTCTCGGCACGTGGGTTTGGATGATCGGCAAAGGTACTTTTGAAATCAATTGAAAGCACTCAATTTTAAATTGTCATGGTTAAAAATATTGTTATTTTGAATTTTTACTAGCCTGATGTACTTGGAGGCGGCGATAATGGAAGTGACGAGATTTTCGTCCCTCGTGCCACTGGGGGTGAGTCATAGGGCAATGGGGGACACAAAATTTCATGGGTTTACAATCCCAAAGGACACCATCATCATGCCCAATTTGTATAGCGCTTCAAGGGATAGAAGCGTCTGGAGTGACCCTGAAGACTTCCGACCCGAACGGTTTCTCTCCGCGGATGCAGATGGCCATGTTTCGGTTCATACTCAACATAACGAAGCTCTCATCCCTTTTTCTATTGGTAAAACTAGCGTCTTTTTAAAGTTAACTAAAAATTAATTTGTTTCATTTTGATCGACAGGTAAACGAGTTTGTCCAGGGCAGGTTTTAGCAATTCAAGAATTGGAACTGTTTATTGGAAATCTTGTCCAGAGATTTCAAATTGGGACAGTTCCCGGGGAAGATAGGCCTACTTTAGAAACGAATCGCTAGGGGTACTCATGCCCATGACCCATCGACTCGTCCTCACTGATCGATTTGCAAATAATTAAACGTCAAAGTTTCAGAGGATTGACAATAATTTTAATTAATGTTAATATTTTATCACACTTTTTCGCATTATTTATCGTTTTTGGAATAACATTCACACTCAATCATTTACTTTCTGAGAAAGACAATAAAACAAAAACAAAATCCTTGCAAAAATAACGTTTAAATAAATTTTATTTTGAATTTGCCGCCTTGAGTTTAGTAAGAAGAACTTCGACCATCCAAAAAATGAGCGCAAAAATATTGCCCATGAAAAGGAGAGTAAAAGCTGGGTAACAATGGGTCCATGTAAATTCGACGTTGGTCAATGGAACTTTGCCCATTTCGACGTCGAAACAACTCGGTCTCATTTTCTTTCTCCTGTCCTTGACATACCGATAATTCAATCCCCGCTCCAGTAGCAAAATGGTCCTACAAAAATAACTGATTAATATTTCCCGCCCAATTTAAAAGTTTAACTTGAACGTACTTGATACCAAAAAACTCTTTGAGATGGGAGTTCTTCCCCATGAACATGGAATATTTATTCCTCGCTCCTTTGATTTGTCTCAATCTCTTCACATTACAAAGTTCCCTCCTTTTAAATTGTTTCAATCCCGCCGTTACGAAAAAATCGATTGTAGTCACAAACCCAAAATGACCCTCCCCCATTACCCGCCTCACAGCTTCTTTTTCATTTTTGTACAAATCTCGAGATACTTTCATTATTTCGTCCGCATCTTTTTCATTCTAAATTATGATTTAATTTAATCTTAATCTCATTATTTTAATTTAATTTCCTCTTACCGCTGTCACTCTCAAAGCATAAGCACGATCCTGGGAATAAGTAAATATTTTGAATTGTAATCTCTGAAAATCTTTGAACGTTCTGATCGGGATGGGTATCGTTGAAATGGAGGCGATGAACGATCCCGTATAAAAACTGTAAATTAGCCAACTGCCAAACATTGTAGACACCATCACAATCTTAAGGGCTCTACTTGTTGGTTCATGGAGGGTGCTACAACCTACAAAAAGTTGTGAGGTCACCAATATTTTAACCTTCCTATTTTTTGTACAAATATATTTACCTTGTTGGCAAAAGACACCGAGAGTCCACAAAAAAGTTTCGCAAAAAATGAAGCCAATGGGGTCACCTTGGTCAATTTTGATTGTGCCAATATTTCGCGAAATTGACCCCTCCCAATTTTTTTTGTTTTCTTTACGTTTAATAAAAGCAATCAAGAAAGCGGCCATACTGATGAGGGCTAATAAACTGTAAATTGCAATCCAAACATCTCGCGCAAAAGGAATGGCAAAAATGGGGCCAGCGCCTGAGGAGTCCAGAGCGGATTTTTGGCGGTAGAAAACAAAAGCTCTACAAATTAATTGTGCACTTATTTTCAAAATTATGAAAATCCCGCTAATTATTTTATTGATTAAACTCACTCAACAGTGTAAATGGGTTGCAAAAAATGGAGATTTTGAAGTCTATAGTCTCTAATAAAGGAAGTGGTGATGCTCAAATCAGCCTCTGATGTGGCAACTTGGTGACCTATACCCGACACAGTGACCTGACTCGTCCCATTTTCTTTTATTCTTTTAATAAACCCCAAACCCGCAATCGGTGTGGATCTTTTTATCAAAAAATAATGTCTCAAAATTTTGAAAAGTGTCATAAAATTAATTTGAAGGATTTTACGAGAAGTTGAGAGCTTTTTCAAGATCGTGGAGAATGTAGAGAGAGGAACCATTAAAAAATTTAATTGTGCCATTAAATTCTCTCACATTCGTCTCCGCATTGTAGTCTTTGCTGGGCTGTAAATTATAATTAGGAAAAGGTAGTGCAATTAATTTGCAAATATTTAAACTTATCTGGGCCACAATATTTAAATTAACTTGTTTAAAATTGCTCCGTCTCAACCCAGAATTTATAATTTCCATTAGATTTATCCCAAGATTTGTGACTGGATTTTTAAACTGGTTGAAATATATTTTCAGTGGTTGAACGACAGGAATGACCCCCTGGATTCCATAGATTTCGATCATGTCAATTATTTCGATGGGGCCATTTTGGTCGTCGCAGGTGATAATGTAAACGTGTTGATTTTGCGGAATTTTTTTAATTTTATTGAGAAATTCCTCGGTCGGGTCAAATGAACGACCTTGGGACGGCCAAATCAAGAAATAAAAATTAAGATCAAGTGGCTCTTGTGGGTTAATTTTAAACTTGTCAATAACCTGAAAATAATTAACCACAATATCAATGACATTAAATTAATTTCAAATTTTAAAAATTCTGAATTTTTTACGTGGTCTAAAATGACATGAAAATCATTTTTGGTAGAGGGAGCCATAAAATTGTACATTTTATTGTCTGCATCTGCGTACTTATTTTGATTGTTGTCTACACATTCCTCAAAAATGGCAATGGAATTAAATTGACAAAATTGTCTAAACTGACCTGTAATTTAATTAAAATATTGTAAGCAGTCTGTAATATACATTGACCATAAAAAAATTAATTGGATTTTGAAAAAAATTACTTGAATAGTTTTCAAGAGTGAAATTCCCACAAAATAAAAATTCTCCATTAAAATAATTCAAATTAAAACTAAAACCATTTCCATATGTGCAAAAAAAGGATACAATTATTTGAACAAAGATTAATTTTAAATTTGACCACATTGGAAATTATTATTTTGGGAAATTATTTCAGCAAAAATGTTGCAGAAACTAAAAAAATAGACAAATGAAATTCTGATTACATTGAAAAGTATACTGTCACTCATTAATGTCAGTAGTAATTTATTGGTTAAATAGAACTATATTTATTTTAGCCAAATATAAAGCACATGGTGGACATTTGTACACAAACTTGACAATATTTTGTCAAGGGGGTCCACTGTAAACAAAAATTACTCAAGTTGACAAGTCTTGTGGGTCATTTGAAAAGGCTTCAAATAAAAAATTGCTTCTTCCAAGTCTCCGAATCGGAGACTCCGATTCAATTAACTTTAATAATTATTTTTATGATTTCTAATCATTTACAAATTCTACAGCCAAACTCACAATTCTAAGGTCATTGACTTCTGAGGTAAAAAAATTGAAACTTGTAAAATAATAAAATTTGGCAGGTGGCTTGACCATAAAAATTATTCCAGGAGTTGACGTCCATGATGTCAACAAGTCTGGTCTCAAAACAGTCAAATTTTCAGTTTTGTTAATCTCTAAAGTTATTTTTAAGATGGTAGACTCAGGTTACCTCATTAAGAACATGTTTTTGATAAAAGTTTGATAAAAGTTTCGATAAAAGTTTGATAAAAGTTTTGATAAAAGTTTGGTAAAAGTTTTGATAAAAGTTTGATAAAAGTTTTGACTTTATTAACGTGTTAATTAACGAGGCAGTGATACAAGTCGTACGTGCATGGAGGTGTACGAGTGTACTGTTGTTTCTCGGGAACACGGACGAAAATACGAAGATGAAAGAAAAAAATTGAAAACGCAGAGAAAACGAAGAAAAAAAACCCCACCCTAAAACCCCGCCAATTCCATTGAAGCCCATACGATAATATGTTTGGGTGAAAAACCCTTTCAGGGAAACCCTTAACATATTATCGGGCATGTAACCATATGCATTCACATCTTTTATGCATATGGCTACATTAATTAATAAATTGTGATATATAATAAGTTAAATTATACACTTCTTATGCTATAAAACACTTCTTAATTAAGTCACGGGGTAAATATTCATTATTCCACTTCAAATTATACGAGCTTCGCCAATAATGAAAACGAAACGAAGCATCAAAGTCTCGTCAGCATGGTCAAGTCCAAAACATAGAAAGCACTGCTTTCAAAGCAGTCCAAACACCAATCCAGAATGATGACATCCCAAATATAATGTCCAATAAATAACAAGAGTAAATTTGCATCAGGCTTGTAGCTGGAATACTCCAATAAACCCTTAGTACAGATATTTGATAGACTTTTTCTTGAATCTAGAAATTATCTTCCCACCCTAAAGTAGCAAATTTGATCATCATTAAGTAATGATGTCGTTACAATACTACAAACTGTTCCGCAGGGTGGATACGAAAACAAGATGAATTAGTCACAGTTTTGGCGTAATATTACAATTATTAGTTCACTATGTGAAACTAATATGTGACAAACACACCTGTCCAATATTTTGTACGCATTCATGAACCATTGCACGACTCTTCTCTACGCCAGAAAATGTTTAGAGAGGCTGAAAGCAAAACATAATTATTTTAAATGGGTCTCCGTGTAGGCAGTTGAGTCCCAGACTGCGAGATCGTAAACAAATTTTTTGTTTCCATCATTTTTGTTCCCTGTGGGTGCACAACACGGGCTGGTGTGGGAGTCTCAAAGATTTGAATTGAGTCATAAAATTCCGGAAACCCAAAACTCAATAGTCAATTCTCCCTTCAGTTTTTCAAATGGGTGCAAATGATAACGTAACAATTCAAGGTATTTAATTACTACTTTTAAAATTAATTTCAATTCAATTAATTCAATATTTAATTCAAGGGCATGATGACCCTGAAGCGTTCTCTGTGGGTTTGGAGCTTCATAATGATTATCGCAGACACCATAGCGCTCCTCCAATGGAATTGGATTTGGATGTAACTACAATCTAAAGTTTTTTAAATGTGATTTCAAATCGTAATTAATTTAAACCGACAGGTTTATGTTTCTCATGAACAATTCGTTAGAGGGTGTTGAGGCATTAAATCTTCAACTACTTCTGGCTCCTTTCCTGGCTCTTTTGGGTGGCTGCGTTGTGGGACTTTTGACCTTTGGAAGTGAAGTTTTCTCACCTGGACATAAATTAGGGCCAGTAATAAGATCAATATGGCGGATGTTGCACTACATATTCGGGAAACGGGCAGAGAATAATCATTGGCCAAATTTTGTAGAAATGAAGAAATTGTACACGTAACTCTACCCTTTCCAAATATTCATCAGTTTTAAAATAAAATCCTGTAAATGTTTTGCTAGTAAAATTCAAAATAAATTGCTTTCAATTATATTGTTGATTAATTTAATTTCGCATTTATTTCAAGAAGAAATATGCCTTGTATTTTTAATTTAAACAATGAGTATCACAAACTACAAATGAAAATGAAATCATTTAAAAAAATAAAATCTTTAATTATTTTTAACAATTGTACAAGTCAGTGAATGAGTTCACGGAAAGCCATCATGGCATTACTCGATTTTGGTAAATCAAAGTCAACAACAGCACAATATTTATTTTGCTTCTTAGAATCACTTTTTTCTACATCCTCAATGAAAACTTGTTGACCCCTGACCCTCAGTGACCTGATTGGCTTCCAGTAAATCCAAGTCTGATGGCATTTGTTGTATCAAATTGTTTTTCTGACTAGAGGGAATTATTCTGTAGGTTACATTCTTTGGCTTGACTAATAGCGACCTATAAAATCCAGGCTGGAGATCGTCCCTGTTATAATTACAAAAAAACATGAGATGATTACAATTAAATATAAATATTATTTTAATCTAGTTTTACCTTAATCTAGATTTCTCAAAACAGTCTGGCTCCAGTCCATGTTGAGTCAAAAGTTGTGTACAAAATTCTTGTAGGGATGGATTGGTATAGCAAGTCATTGTTCTTCCAAGGACGGGGAGGAGGGCATCATAAATTGAATATTGGCCACTTTGAAGGTCCTCTTCGGTCAACATTTTTACATTTTTCTTGTCTGTTGATGTTCCCGTATAGACGCAATGCCCCGGAATGACTCCAAGTTCAAAATGTTTTATTCGGTAACTTGCAACATGATTCC
Source organism: Arrhopalites spinosus (assembly GCA_034700945.1). Classification (NCBI taxonomy): domain Eukaryota; kingdom Metazoa; phylum Arthropoda; class Collembola; order Symphypleona; family Arrhopalitidae; genus Arrhopalites; species Arrhopalites spinosus. The sequence continues at coordinate 4,921 of JAQIVZ010003070.1, read as the reverse complement.
AACTGTAACTTATAAAAGCCGACACAAAAATACTACGGTTGAACCAGGGAATTTCTTCATACGCCTTGTCCAATGACCCTTGACCTTTTTTGTAGTGTTTGGCAAGCCCTGTGATCAGTCGAGCTTCTATAATATTAGTGTGATGACATTCGGGAGGAATCAATTTGAACAATATGTCTGGATCTCGACTAGACAGCCACAGATCCTTTATTTGGGTAAGGTCCTTTGAATCTGTCAACCGAGAAAGTAAAATGAGGTCAAATACAACATGTATATCTTTGTAATTACAGTTGCTAACTTTTTTGTGTAGTTGAGTCTCTCAACCGTGCCTAATTGGATTGGGATGTGGGATCATTTTTCATTCATTAACCATAAAAAGAAATAGCTTTTTTTGGTAAATTTTTTTAAATATTTTTGATTGCTATGTTTTGTGTATGTAAATCAATTCATTAAAAAACGTTCTGATTGATTTGATTTTTATTATCAGCAAAGACCTGACGGAATGTGTTGACCTGAAGTAAACCAAAGACAAAAGACATCCGCTTTATAAGGTAAATCCCTTTGATGTGACTGATTTTCGGGCAGAAAAGGGAACTACTGCATTGATCATGTGTGGATAAAAATACATTTTAACTATAGATTACAATATAACTACGATTTATTAGTAAAAAATTCCTCGCTCGATTACTCAATCGTAATAACCCAATCGTTGTGCGCAACAAAATTTTGTAAAAAGGAAAATAATTTAATAGTAATGTGATTAACAAGGAATTATTAAACAGTGTTTTACGCATTTCTGAAATTATCCAAACCATGGCTTGTACAATTATTACCACCATTTTGGCCGCTAGTGGCTCTCAAACCTCAGAAATGCATGAAATTCCAAGAGACTTAAGAGTCATCGAGCGATCTTGAGAATCAATGTTTATGTGATCCACCTCGTGTACAAATTATCATTCCTGTCACCCATACTTTGGTGACTCATCGAGGAATTAGCAATAAAAAATTTAATTACATGACAACGCAAACAATTTGACGACTCACCTCACATTATGTCTCCGACTAATAGTTTTGACAAGCTCAATTTAAAGTCATGACAGTCTGGGACACAGCAACAAATATGTTCCCTGGGGGTACAAATTTGTTGTCCATCAAAGAACACGAATATGTTCCAGAACCCAGGTGACTCCATGTGACGTCATCCTAAAGAGATGACGTCAATTTCTCATTTCTCACCAATATTTTTCACAATTCTCAAAGTCCTGCAACTTCTCAAAGTGATTTCATTCATTCTGCTTACTGTCCTGTTGACAACTATCACCACTCTTCCACGAGGTAAAATTTAAATTTATTTTCATTCAGAATTTCATTAAACACAAATATTTCAATTTTCAATAGTGAGAGCCGGTAATGGTCCAAGTGATTGACTGTCTCGAATCAGAATAAATGAGTACAATTCTCAGAATTATTTATCAAATAAAATTAAGTTGTAATTAAAATTTAAAAATAGAGACCTAGCATGTCCGTTCCCATTCCAATCCGCCTCCACCAACACAGGTTTCAATTTCGGCATCTCCGACAAGCGAGAATTTGATGGAAAATCCATTAAACAGTGGACTCAGATGGACTGGAGCGCCTCCTTTGTGGGTCTCCCCAACGACCTAAATCATCGCAAGGCCATCTCGTGGGACACTCAAACTGTTTGTCATCAATATTTCAATGATGGCTCCTTCACCACCATGGACACTAGCTTGGTTCCTGGCTCGCCCTACTTGACCTTCACCTACAAGAATGCCGCTGTCCTCTTGACCTCCCTCAAGGGAGCCATCAACTTCCAATGGATCATTCAAGGTACCCAATCTCCTACTCACTTTCTATATTTTTTAATAATTCTTTTAAATATAGGTACAAAGGCCAAAGTCACCACCAATGGCGGAATCGACCTCATCTACGTCATCGGAGCTACAGTAAACCTCACTGCATCTAAAACAACATTGACCTCCCCACCCGGATTCTCTGGTACTCTCCGCCTGGCCAAGGTCACAGCAGATGGTCAAGAAACCATTCTCGATGTCCACGCCAATACTTACCCTACCAGCCTCGTGATGACCTATCAAGTCCAAGGGGACGTGAGCACTCAGACTTGGACATGGAACGTCCAGGGCAAGGCGAGTGACCTCCTCCTCCTCAGCTGGCCCCACCATAGAAAAGCCCTCCAGGGGGCCAACATGGTGAACATTCAATACTTGACACTGAAGGGTCAAATGAAGGGTGTCCGTGGTAACCAGTGGATACTCAAACACAATCTCCCCACATTTACTTGGTTTGCCGCCAACAAGCCGCACAAGTCTTGTCTCCCTGAACTTATTAAAACATTAGAGTTTGAGGTCAACGCCCTGAAAAAGCTGATCCCCGGAGATTGTTACAGGTGGGGTGGCCATTTTGCAAAAATATCACAATTGGCCACGATTGCGGAGCATGTGGGTCGCCCCGATCTCACTGACAAGGTCGTCTCCATTTTGAAACAGAGCATCGCCTACTGGCTCAACCCCGGCCATGTTCCCGCCGTTGCCTTTGAAACGGGTTGGGGTGGCGTGATCACTACTGGGGCCGATTACTTTGGCACTGTAAGTTCATTTCATTAGAAGTCAAGTCAGGTAAATCTTTGTACTGTTCTATAGGTCCATTACAACGATCATCACTTCCTCTACGGATACATTCTTCATGGCGCTGCCATCATCGCCAAGTATGACTCAGCGTGGTTGGCCGCCAACAAGGAGTTCATAACCCAGTAATTTCCACACTATTTTTTATCAAAGGTCAATAAATTATGACGTCAATTTTTAGTTTCGCCCGTGACATTGGAAATCCCTCCCCGAATGACCCCCACTACACCGTCACACGTCACATGGACTGGTTTGCAGGTCACTCCTGGGCCTCGGGCATTGCCAATGGAGCTGGAGCTCGTAACCAAGAATCGTCGAGTGAGGCCATCAACGGTTACTATGGGCTCCTCCTGTGGGCTAACGTCGTCAAAAATTCCGCCCTCATCGACTACGCCCGCATGCTCATCGCCATTGAAGTAGCCGGGGCTCAAACTTATTGGCACTTGTACCCCAAGAACAATGACCCGGCCACCCCCTACCCGGAACAAGTGGTGCGGAATTTGACCACCATAGGTAATGTCATGGACTGGCAAAGTGGAGCCTACCTCGTTTGGCCGGGGATTACTCGAAAGATCAAAATTGCGGCCATCCAAATTTTACCCCTGACCCCCATGGGTCACTACACTTACGACGCCGCGTGGATGGAGGGAGTACTGCCTTATTGTAAGAGTGAGTTGGATGACTTTACAATTAATGATGATTTCAAGTCCGTCATCTACCCAGCCTATGCCAAGGTCAACCCACAGATGGCCTACAAGTATTCACAGGAGCTCATCGAGTGGGGCAGCGGCAACAGCGCCAGCAATACACTCTACTTTATCTCCACTCAAAATTCAGCCACTGACATTTGTCCAGCCAGTCAGCCAACTCCAGAAGGACTGTACAATATTCAAGATGTCGCCACTGGGAAATTTGTAAAGCTGGTGAGAAGTGGACAGTTGGGTGCTACAACGAAGGATGATGTTTTAGCCACCAAATTTACACTTGCATTCACTCCAGGTGGTGGCACTATTCGGCCATCCAATGGAAAGTAAGAACTGTATATTCACTGTTGATTGGGCGGGAATTTTGAAATAAGTTTTCTGTAGATATGTCACAGGCACGACCGAGGGAACAAAAGTGTCCGCCATTAAGGAAATTGCCCAATCCCACGAGACCTTCAGATGGGCCCAGCAGAAGGATGGTACATATGAGTTGACCGCTATGGTCAATCGAGCCCAAGTGAGTACAGCTGCAAATGGCTCCCTCGCTAATAATGCTGGGGGTACTAGTGGTGTCACTCACTCCAAGTATCGATTGATCGTGACTCAAAAACCGCGTATTGCAAATATTCCCGCCACTGGAGTTCTCCGGTCCATCCAATCCAATAAGTATGTAGTCGCTACTGAGGGGAATCCAACTTTGAAGGCCACGGCGGACAAGGGTGGCGCCACTGTGTGGAGTTTTGAAAAAATGCCGGAAAGTCCAGCGGAGGAACCTGAACATAGCATTAAAAGTCAATTGACGCAGAAATTTGTCACGGCTGATATTGCGGGGACTTCCCCACTGGGGGCTCGGAAGAATGAGGCAAAGGGGTGGGAATCATTTCGTTTTGTACCCTATCAGGGTGAATACATTATAATGCATGTCGCCAATGGACAGGCTGTGGCACTTCAACCGGATACTAAGCTCATTGACAATACTAATGATGCTGATCAGGTGGCTCTGTGGGCTATTTAGTAGGGAATTCCAAAAAAATTGTTATAATTTTTAAATAACTTGGGTGGCGGGATTTTGGGGATTAACTCATAGAAAATAATTTTATTATTATTATGGGGATTTGTTCAAAGTATATTGTATTATTAAATTAGACAATAAAGAAAACAGAACATTGCTCCAAATTTAGTTTCTATTAGGAAATTGTCCATGTACCATGTTCAAAAAGACGGAGTGAGTTTCCACTTGACAGCCAAGATGTACGACCACCTTTTGAGACCAAACTGCATATATTCTAGTTCTTATTTATAACTAAACTTTGATCTCCATCAAGAAAACAGAAATTAGCATCTTCATGAATTGTCCCATTTCATTGCTGCAGAAGTGTGAAGAAAAATTTAATTCAAGAATTAATCTTTCATTTTGTCTAATACCCTGAATCAGGGTTCGCCTTCTGCCGGCAGAAATGAATTTGTCAGCCGGCTGTCGGCTGGCTGGCAGAAAGTGGCAGAAATAGAAAAGTGGCAGAAAATAAAAACGCGAAAATTATGAATAATTTT
>JAQIVZ010003069.1:0-16145 GCA_034700945.1 Arrhopalites spinosus | reverse complement strand
CAACCAATCGGCCCCCCTTCCCTCTTTTTTTACATTATTGTAAAAAGACAGGTAAAAAGAGAAAGAAACGACATATTTGTGTTTTTCCCTATATAAAATTGGGGTTCACCTTCCCCGTCGTATATTTTGTCCTCATATAGGTACATTTTGTACAAATCAAAATTATACTAAGCCTTTTCATTTTGTGTCGAGTAAGGGCACCTCAAAAAAAATTCATGTTAGACTCTAAACTCTAAAGTCTAAAATTTTAACTTTTTTAGTTGGGTTGTAAGGGTTTATGAGAAAAGAGAAAGAGAGTATAAAAGCGTAGACTTTATTCTTGGTGATATTATATTTTGGTGACGTTCTGGATGCATACATCGTACTGTTTTCCATTGAATTGAAACCATTCAGTCTTCTTGTTTCTTTTGTTAGGTCTGTGGATGAATGACAATCATGAATGCTCTCTATTGCAAATTCTAAGGGTCTTTTTATTGAATCATGGCTACTGCATCGTCTCTCTTTTGCTACTTCTTGCCAATTTTTTTTTTCATTTTTTTTTTTTGTGTTTGACAGTATCTGTTTGGTAGAAAAAAAATATGTCCATGTGAAGGTATCATAATAATGGAGAAGAAGAAACTAACATGTGCTGTAATTTGTGAAACAGAAATTCATTCCATCATCACATTCATAACATTATAATATACCTCAATGTCACTCTGTTGTACTATATAAAGTATAGAGATGAGTATAAAGTATAAGGAGAATACTTTTTTTATATTTATTTTCTTACTAATTCAATTAAGTGCCAGTTCTATTATTTGAATTTTTCTCTCATGGAACTAATATCTATTATATGACTCTGATCCTAATTCCTATGAGACTTGTAACTTCTATACTATAATATATGTGTAGTATTATGCATGTAAAAAAACCATCCATATAATGTGTACAGTATACAAGATGTGGTCTCACTTCGTGATAGTAAGTCGTTACTAGTACGGGACATCATGTGCAACAGCTTAAATAGATTTTGTCATCCTATTTTTACAATTGATACATGTTCTACAAAGTACAATAATTATATTACAGTAGAAAAACTTTTTTCTCAACGTTCCATATTGAACTATAACTACTACAAGTAAGAGTAGAGTAAATCTTTTTCAAAAAAAAAATCTTGTTGTTGTTTTGTTCACATTGCATTATGCAGTGTATTTTTATAAATGTTAAGTAGTTAAGTGCAACAGTGTTACATACATTAAGCACAGAGAGAAATTAGCACAGTAAAAGATTAAAACAGTGTATAAAATATTTCAAATGGTGTAATACATGTGAGGATTTTATTTTTAAACAATATCATCAAGTTAGAATATTATGTTGTGCAGTACTTTTAGTTATAGTGTTCACTTTCATTTATAAAGTGTTTGCAAAAAAAAATTGTTTGCGTGCAGGACAATAATCAAGAAAGAAAAATTATATTCATGCAAGTATTAAAACAAAATTTTTACTAGAGGTTAGTAATTCATCTTTTTATATTTAATTTTTTGTATATTAAAAAAACATCTATATTGTGTACTGTGTACCTTTTGTTATTCAAGTTTATTATTTGAGGGATCATGATACTGAATTAAAATTTTATATTTTTCATGTATCATAGTGTGCAAAAAAAATGTACAAGAACAAATAATAGATTGTCCCTTGGCTCATCTTGGGTATGTCTGGAATGAAGCGGTACAAGTGTAGCAAAAAAAAAAGATTTGGGTTGTATGTTAAATTGTATTTATTCTGACAGGACGTGATATTTTTAAACTTTTTAGTGAAAGAGTTTAGTAACAAATTCCCCTAATTTTAAATTTTCTATCGTGTTAGGTTTATGCGTGGATAGCTTGTTTTTTTTCTTCCCCCTGGGTTTGTTTTTCTGACGCTAAAACACAATCCAAACTTTTTTTTTGTACAAAGTTTTCCTATAATCGTAATGGTGATGATAAAAGTTTTGAACAAAAATTTTTGACATGTCAATGGAGAAGAAAGAAATTCCTAAATACAAGGAACACACGTGCGTTCTCTACTTGTCCTTGTGTTTACCTGCATAATGCAGAATTATGGATACAAAATATGGTCAACGTGATATTTCAATATTCATTTTATTCGTTGAGGAAGGCAAATTAATAATTTTAAAAATTGTCGTCAGACGAGTAGGGACGTGAGGATGCATACAATTTATTTTTAATTGTATACAAAAACGGCTAAACTTTTCATGTTTGAATCAAACAGTTTGATATTTTGATGAAGATTTTAATTTTCTCTCTCTCTCTCTCTCTTTCTGCAAGGATACAAAACATTATTAGCTTTTTCATTTTGACATTTACAAAATATTTCCCATCTTCTTTAAATAAAGTTACTACTATGACCACCATGTCCTTGTTTTTCAATGTCAGAGCTTGTGCTTAATGTCTAAAATGTGACAATATTTTTTTCTTTCTCTTGATGAGGGAGACATGTGTTGAACAGTAAAAATAGTTTATTATTTAATACATAAAAGCCATTATGAACATAATTCTTTTTCATAAATATAAGAATCATATCTTAACATAATATCTACACCTCCTATTTTAATGTACAGACATACATGTACATAAGTAGTAAAATGGATCATATAAAGTTATACAAGATCGATTTGGAGAAGGGGTGGAGAGAGAAATTATGTACATGTTTAGTTGGAGCTAACTGGTATGTACTTTGTTCATTGATTTTTTTTCTTTTGTCGGGTGAAACGTGCTTTTAGTGAAAAAAGAGAGAGAAAAGAGAAAGAAAAAAAAGTACTCATATGAGGGGGGGGGGTGAGTGGTTGGACGCGGCGTGACCACAAGTGTTCAGTAAAGAATCATTACAAACATTTTGTTTGATGATTATAATTGTTTAGATCAGCTGATTATTCATTCCCCCCTCTTTTAAATTACATTCCATTGTATTTTTTTCTAGACACACTTTTTATAAGTGCTTGAAGTAGTCTTGAACCAAAAAAAAGGATTCTACATTTATTACCTTAGCAAACCAATTTGTGCCTTTTAGTTTTTTTTACATTTATAGATAGGCAGATAGACAACACAAAGTGATTAGCATTACAAGAAATTGGCGTCACTGTTCCATAGACAAACAAATAGTAAATAGAATCATCCTTCTTTCTTTTCATACACAAAAAAACGACATTGTACACTTAGCTTGCTTTTACCTTAAACTTACTCTCTCGCTTTTGCTTTTTGTGTGTATATTGGTAGACCATGTTTGATGTTAAATGAGATAGTACCCACTTTCTTTCTTTCTCTATGCTGTACCATGAGTGACTATAAGTTCAACATTGAGAATTAGTGGGGAATAAAAATAAGGAGAAAAAAAAATGGTCTGTATGAGAGAAACTTTTTTTTACCTCATATCAAGAGAAAGTATAGTATAGAGGAGAGGGATTAGGGAGAAAGGAGTGCATGTTATTTATGTGTGAAATTCAGTTTGCAAATGAAAGTAAGAAATGGATTGCAAAAAAGGGAAGGAGAAAGAAGGTTGGTGTATAGGGAAAGCATATTATTCTGAATGACTTATCTATTGGTGGTGGCCTGTGGGCGTTGGAAAAAGCCAGAAGTGTTCTTACTCTTGTTCTACCTATTGATTCATATTATCTTGACACGCATTCGATGACCGTGTTCAAACTCTGTGTAGGTTAGACTTTCTCTCTCGCTTTCTCTCTCTCTCTCTCTCTTTGTGTGTGTATGTGTAATATTTCGAGCAGGTGAGTAGGTAATATACATGTATGGTCTCCATTTTTATCCTTAAACAAGCATCATTATATAACAATATTACATGTAGATTATATTCTACATGTGTAATTTTGGGTCCTATGGGTCTTGTAATATATGATGAAAAGTTTCTTGCCATGTTTGAACCCTTCTGTGGGGTCATGCCATGTAGTGTACCACAAGTTAGGAATTTATAGAATAGACGGACAAGGGTATAGTACTAAAGTATTATATAAAATAATGGCTATAAATATAAAGCAAGTTGAATTTGGGAAGGAAAAGTATTTGAAAAACTATAACGACAGTATTACAATTTTTTATATAGTTAGTTGACCACCAATATTATAGTCAATTTAAAGATGTTAATGCATATGATCTATCTCTGTCTCTCTTAAAAGTTCGCATGACTTGGTATGGCGGAGGTTTTTTTTTGGTTACTTTGTGTCTACGACTGACTATCTGTACTGGATAGAATATCTATGTCAAAGTTCATGGGAGTATAACCCAGGATCAAACAAGATAAGGAATCATAAAAGAATGAGATCCATTAGTCATTTCCGGCCTTCTTTTTTTTACCTCAATTCAATATACAAGAAAATTGGGTGACGCCCGGGTATTTTATTCCAAACCTCAAATTTCATGTTTAATTTCATACACTTTTCTCGTTATCTTTAGAAATGTACAAACAAGGGGAAAATTTATTATAATTTATTTATATATTATTTTTAAAGTCTCCAGTTTTTTTACAACTATGAACTAAATTATCTAGCAAGTAGTACCTACTATGTTTTGGTTCCAAATTTATTTTTTTTTAAAACAAAATAAATAATCAAGTCAAGATTTATATGAAGTCAAGTGAATTGTGTTTATAATTGATACTTTTTTTTGTACCAAAATTTCTTTTAGAGTTTCAATGAGTGTATAGGATTTTTTGTGATGCACACAAAATCAATGAACTAATTTTTCCCAAGAAATAAGTGAGCCAATAGAAAGAAAGGTGCGGTCAGGTAGTTTCTTTAAGTTTTTTTATTTTGTGGGATCGAGCTATGGTTTTGTGATTTTTTGATGTGCATATACTCAATTATTCTGTTTCATGTCTTGAGTCCAATGCATTTTTCTTGTACTCTCGACACCGAGTCTTTTTCAATTCACATTCACATTGACATGGCGTATATGCTACCCCATTTATTTTTTAAGGAATATATTTTTTTTAGCTTATTTTTTTCAACACGAATATTACAAAGACAATAGATGATCTATTGTTGAACATGATAAAATAGTATTAGGAGTTGATCAGTAAAATGTGTGTGGAGTCTTATAACATACACTTGGGAATTTTCGATATTTCTGTTTCGAGTCAATAGTGAGGAAATCGTGTTGTACACAATTATTGATGACGGGGGTTTTACTCGTCTAATATGAACATTGCTCATGTAAAATGCCCGTGAAATTATCCATGTTTTACGGACCTTTAAATTCAGTACAAACAAATAATGTTTTTCCTTGACATAATATATTATTATTAAAATTATGGAAATGTAACCTAACTTCCGGACAATTCCCGTGCGTAATAGTTCTCAACTATCTCAACATTAGTCTTGTTCATGTTTCCTCAACTTTTTTTTGTTCGTTTTGGCTGTTCAAGAGACGTACATAATAAAAAAAAATCAACTAATGGGTAAACTAGTAAACTCACCTTGCCCTACAGTTAAAATACACATGAGGAGATTATCATTAGCATATGTACTATATATATATGGTTCTCATGGATTACAATCAATCTTAAGATAAAAAAGTACTAGTACACTAAAACTAGTCACAAAATTTAAATGGCTTTGTGAAGTGAGGCATTCATGGGGAAAGAAATATTGAGCACGCAGGTCTTGCCTTGTCACTCAATTCATGTCAACAGTCTTGAGTTATGTTACAAGTTGAAGACGACACAGAGAGAGAGAGAGAGAAAAGTTATTGGTTATTCAGATTGAACGACCAGGTAAAACAAATGCACTATAAATGTATTGATGGTACGTGAAGGGGTTTGAACTAAAACTTGGCTAGATTTGTACATACTGCAACTCCCATTAGACCAAGAACCTTCAAATTTTATAACGTAATGATTTTTACTCTTCATTTTCTTGTAAAATTATGATGTAAATAATATTTTCAGCAATCCCACTATCCCTCTAATCAATACTGTATTGATGACCATGTGTGACTGAATTTTAAATTTTATTGCAAAAAAAAGGGAACCAAATAATGGAATTTGGTTCCTATATGGAGAGTGGGGAGAGGGAAATGTGGATTAAGGCAGTGTAGCAAAAGTTTTCCTTTTTTAAAAAAATAAAATATGTTAGGTCAGTTGGTACAATGACTCACGTAACATGAGGACGAGGAGATATATGTAAAGGACAGATAGTATTAGTATCAATATATTACATGCATGTTGTAATAATTTGACATTCTGTTGGAGAGTTTTTCTTTCTTGAGAAAAATAATTTATGTATGAGACAGGTTTGCGTGATGATCCACACTCTACATAAAATTTAACTTTGTTCCTCTCTCGTCTTTTTTTTCTATGTTGTACATCCATCTCTTTGAATTTATATCCATGAATAGAAAGCAAGGTAGACACATATTTGTCTCCATGGATGTAGAGTATGCATATGAGCAAGTCTTTTCTTTCTTCTCTCGCTCTCTCTCTCTCTCTTGTCAAGCTGAAAATTTCAAAGTTTTCATGGACGAAGCTTTTTTTTATGGGTATTTACATGTTGTGTAGAGTTTTTAGAGTGTGAGCATGAGAGCCCCGCCTGTCTTTTAACTACCGGAATACTCATCGTCAATAGTGTCTCTCTCTCTCTTTCTATCCATCTATCTATAATATTATTGTACACGAACAATTTAACAACGACGTTGATATGAATCGAACCGAAGTTCACTTTGACTCAAGTAGTCCATCAACCTTTTTTTAAACATTTTTTTCTCTTCTCTTTGGCTACGCGTAGCCAGCTTTCAAGTACAAAAGATTCTTCCGTTGCATGCTTCCTTTACTTTGACTTGAGCTTCCCCCCCCTCCCCCCAATTGCTTGCCAATAATTTTTGCCAATGTTAGCTTTCCATCATCTTTCTCTCTCTCTATTTGACACACGGGACTAGGGGGGAGAGTGAGAGTATTGACAAATACAAAGTTTGTGTATGTATTTTATAATGTTGTCGGCACAATCCAATCAGTAGGTGAAATCTTATAGTTTACATATTGTAGAATAGATAGGGCTCGTCTTTTTATATTTGTGAGTTTGATGAGTTTCATTCCTTCTACTCTACACTTATACACTCTTGCCTTGAAATGTCTCTAGCCTTGAATTTGACTCGTCAGTTTGCATGTGCTGCTAAGTATGGATTGTGTGGTACATTTTTATTTGAATTTTTTTTTTCATTACACTTTTAAATGTCATGATATTAAAGTGTAATTTACATAATTTTCTTTATGAATCAGGAATAAAGGAGAGAGAGAGAGAGAGGGGTAGTATTTAGATAGAGTGAGGGAAATTGAGTTGAAAGTTGGTTTAAAAAAGTTTTGGTTACATTAAAATACCTACACACAAAAAAGGGACTTTTTTATTATAAAAAGACTTTTTTTGGTTTGCGGTTAACTCAGTGTACAAATCATTTACCTTTTTTACAAATTAGGTTCATTAGCGGCATGAAATAGTATTGTATAAATAATATTTCATGTGAATAATGTAATTTTAAATGAATTTTCTTTTCTTTTGAAAAACTGCCACCATTTAAAATAATATTTGTACATTTCTATATAAAAAAGTTGGAGCAAAAGAGAGAGAGAGAGAGAAATAAAATAAGGTTGTCTTCGTCATGCTAATGGCCAACAATGTGTGTTGTATTTTTTTTTTGCATGCATTTGAATGCTGAATCATTTGGAATGTGTTGTATGTAGTGAATGTCAGGCGATGGATAAAGGGGAAAGAGAGAAGTATTTGGAGAGAAAAGGAAACTGAAGACCTATGTATCATTTTGTTGACAATGGGACAGTGCATATTTAGTACTAGTTTCTCACTTGGAAACACCTGTATGTGTGTTCATGTAGCAAAAAAAACTTGAGAATTTTTTTACTTGGAGTGTATGACGTACTCAAAGTATTTCCGACTGAGACATATGGGAGTTCTCTCTTTCTTTCCTTTTATATTCCCCTCGGTCCCATTCAAAACGATTTCACATTAAAAGAAACTCTGTTCAATTCTAATAGATATTAGGAATATATAATAATAATGGGTCATCGTAAAGTTGATGGAGTAACCTTCCTTTTACAATTTTTTTTCCAGGAGAGCTTCTGAATAATTTTGTACTTTTGTCCCATTGTCCATTTTGTTGTTGTTAATTCTAACTGTGTGGGGTTGGGCCTGGTCGGCAAATAAAAGAAGAAGAGACAAGTTTTGGTGTGTCAGAGTGACTTTGAACGAATTTTCAAGTGCAACAAGGCAGAATAATCAACATTAAGCTTGTGTGTATATGATACCCTCGTATTATTTTTTGTTCTGGTACACAATTTCTCTCTCTCGTTCCCTTCTGTCTTTGCGTGTCATATTAAAATATAAATTTTCCTCAACAAAAAATGTTTTTTTGACTAACATTTTTTATATAGACGTGTTTCGTGATTTTTGAATTGTTTTCGGATCAGAATTGTATTTTTTAAAAAACATTTGACTGACCTTATAGGTAGACGACTCAACTATATTTTTTTATAGACACAATGACAATAGTCAAAAGTGTATAGGAAAATTGTCCTATTGTTGTACTCTATTAGTATAGCTACCTTTTGTCATAATGTACAGTAATGTCAATTTATCTTATGTAGGTATGGTCTATGATGGCATGTCTGAAAATGTGGAAATTATTCTTCTGTACAAATTGTTATACTAATTAATAGTTTTGCTCTTTGTATTAATTTCAATGGAAATGGGTGTCATAATAGAAAATTGGGCATAATGACAATACAAATTTTAGTAGGTGTACTGTAGGGTGTTGTTATATGAATTTCACTAAAAAGAGTTATGATAGAACTGACTTTATAAACAGACAGACAAACATTTTTACATAGTAAATACAGTTAGACATACACTAGTTAATTTATTTATGTTTTACAATAATAATAATAATTGTAATTTGAATAGAACAGGCAGTGATACATTTAGAACGGATGGGTGCTATTAGTACTTTGGTTTTCCTGATATGAATAGAGACCTCGCATGTGTATGTTTTGGGGGGTTTGACTTTGAAATTGATAATAATTATGAACATGGCTACATGTATATTTGGGGTCCCGTCAGCTTGTCGTAGACCCATGTACATACAAGGTAGTTGTGTACCTTGGTGGGGTGGCTGGTTAGTTTGTTCAATTTTATATATCTCTAAATAGTAAATATAATGTTCTTATTATAATATGATGGTAATCATATCGGTGGTGTCTGTCTCACATGGAATAATTTTTTTATTTGTAGGAAAAATTGTAGGGAGAGTGACTGACTATTAGTTTTAGTTTTCTTTTAGAGTCTTGTGGCTTTATAAAACCTTTCAATAGTTTTTTATCAGTTGAGCCCATTTGACACACACGGCATTTCCTTGTATAATTCCCCTCTGTCATGTGAATAAAAATTAATTTTCATGTGTATGTGCATATTTCTTGCAACTACACCTTCTCCTACAAATAAAATAATATGTTGTTATTATTATACGTGTTAAGTGAATCGAGATTATATCAACAACAACGTGTTTAAAGATAGGGATAAGTAAAATATTTTTTTAGTGTCTATATTTCACGTATAATTCTAATGTGCCTACGTGGTCATACAGGGAAGGTGATAGGGGAAAATAACAACAAGAATATTTAATCGACAAAACTTCAATCTACATTTTTTCCCTGTTCTCTAATCATCATCTTCAATTCAATATCATCATTAGAGTTGTGTTGAGAGTGAGAACCTAAAATAGACAATTTAATTGTTTTTCAAGTGGTCATTTTATTAGTTTTTGTGTTGTAACATTTTAGATTGGTTTTTTTTTCATTCATACTTTTTGTACACTGCATGGTGGAGGGATTGTGACTTCAGGACATATGTAATTAGTTAATTAGGTTTAAATAAATAGTTAGGTGTTTTTTTATAATTATTTAACAATATGTGAAATGATTGTTGTGTGAATATTAATAATTTGTTCATTACAATTTGTTCAGTTCTATAATATTGTGGATAAAATTTATTTTAGTATAGAAAGTAGAGACTAATGTAAATTTGATTTTTTGTTTATTTTTTTCAGATCATTTGAGAAGTCATCGACTGAGATTATGGAGAATTACGGAAGAGCCGTGCAAGGAAATGAAGAACATATCTTTGATTTATCAAAAAAGTTACTAATAATTCTTCGAATTTGTCATCATACTGTATAGCAACATAAGATAGAAGATTTATATAAAAATATTTTGTGATAATTTGTGTGCTACATATCATCTTGATTACGAATACAACAGTTAGTTTTTTACTGTTTTCCACGGAATGTATGATATGTGATAATGACTGTGAGTACAAGTCGAGACCGTGAAGTAGTGAGTAATGTGAACCAAAAGTTGGGTACAGCTGCTCTATTATTACTAGTTCCTACAATTTCAAAGTACACACAATGATAATATCAATTAACTAAAAAAAACGCGAGTGACACCTTCAATGTTGTTTCCTCCTTCTTGTGTGCCATTTGAATTACCGGATGATTTTGCACATGCACATGGACGGAGACTCATCATTAATCCACCCATCATTGAGTCAACTTTGCACAAATCCCTTTACTTTTATTCATTTTCTTAGTCTGAGTCTTCTTCCTTCATTTTCTTCATCTCCCCCCACCACCTTCCTCCAAGAAGGATGGTTAGGTTCAACTCAAAAAAAGAAGACGAGCATAAAGGTAAGAACCATTATTTACTCTTTGACTTTTTGTCAATGACAAAGTGTTTTTTGAAGTTTGAGCAATTCTTTAATTGGTGAACCTATTAAATTAATTAGTATTAATTAGTGATCACTAATCGGTGATCAGGCAGATGGTGAAAGTTAAATTCACTGCTGGTCCATACAACATTGATTACTATGAGATTTACACTGGATTCCACACATTTAATGAGGATTGTCTGATTAGTCTAATTTTATACATCAACGTTGTGTATGGACATGATTCATTTGTGAAAATTGTATCGTGAGTGTGTGGTTGACACATTTCACAAAAAGACCAAATTGAGATAATTTTTTTCTTGCTTCAACTAGACTAGGACCTAGTCACTAGGTCTTATTAATTAATTACCTTAACTAGATGTATCAAATAATTAGCTGTAAGACTAAAATCATGACATCACAATTAGAGTCAACGGTTAACATGTTCTTAAAAAACCCATGTAATGGACCTTGTAGATTGACTTTTATTGTCAATGGTACTGGTCTCATCTAGGTTTGGTAGGGGATAAAACCCGGGTAGGTATTATTCAGGGAGTCCGTCAGATGCCTCGTCTGGGGTATATTTGAATATGAAAAATGGGTTTTGAATGAATAAGATAAAAAATCGTTTGCTTTCCATGTTCTCATTAAGTACAGCCAAAGTACTACGAACAAAGGAAGGAACAAGGTTGCACTCTTACTTTTATTACAAGGAATTATTTCCCAGTTATGAAGTGTATACACTTTTTTATGTCGTCAGGGAGGGAGGCATGTAGCAGCCGGTCAAAGCTTTTTCAGGATTAGGTATGTCTCAAACAGCCCATTGATCTTTCAATTCACCACCATAAGTTTTAGGTTTGCATGTTAAGTTTCCTTTTTTTGCAGCAGGTGAATGATCTTGCCTGGCTATATAATTTCAACCCCGCTTTCACTACTTTTTATTTTTTTGTGACGTGATGTGAGGCGATGGGTTCTTGAGAGCTTATAGTCTAGGACTACATATTTATTTAGGACTTTTTAGATTATTTGTGCATTGTTTTTTTTTCTCTCTTTTCTTCCTTTTTTAAAAGCTTTAGTTGAATGGCCTAGATACGTTTCAAATTTATTTTTTTCCTTCTATATTATTGAGAACTTTTTTTTCTGACATTTGAGAGTATAGATATTTTCATAACTAATTAATCCTCCCACATAGGAAAACCGATTTAGATACACTTTTGGCACTTTAGTATGCGTGTATATTTTGACTTGGGGAAAATGCGTTGATGCAGGTTTCATCGTCAAAAATGTGGGCCTCCTTGTAAAATTCCTCTATGTGTATAATGTGTCTTCCATGAAAGAACTATTATGACCTTTATTACTATGATGTGTTACATGTATTATGGATATGGAAAGAAAATTTTGTGGTGTTGCATATATATATTTTAGAAGTATGTCGTACTCGTTCAAAAAATTAGAAATGTCAAGTCTCCAAGGGTTTGACGGTGGATGCATAAACATTGGGTATTTAAAAAAATTTATAAGAGATCAGGGGCGACCAAGGTAGTAAACACTAGTCATAATAATATAATGAAGTGAAGAAGTTACGTAGGCCGTTCAGTAAGCAACGCCTTTAGACTCTCCTTCGATTAGTTAGAGGACTGATTTTTAGACAATTTGAATTGTACAATCGTGTTCCAAGAATTTTGGTGGGTCATCATTGATGATTTCATCAATTTCAGAACAAATGACCATTCCCAACTATTTTTGGTGACCCTTTGAGTGAAAGAGCAGAAAGTAATAGAGGGTAAAAGTACATGATACCCGGGGACATAATTTTTTGAACCACCATCGTACGTATGTGTGGTATGCGCTGCTGCTCTTATCGATTGAGCCGGAGAAGGGGTGACGTAATACACATGTATGGTGGATGTATAGTGGGAATAAACTTTTCCCGAATTTTGATTCTTCCATGTAGATATTGTAGTTGGCAGATTTCAGTGCAGATGCACGGAAGTCCCTGTCACGTGGTCCCCAAAAAATCAAATCCTCGAAAAATAAATATATAAAATATTTTCCTCTCTTTTTTTTCCACAGTTCCGAAAAAACTCTTGTGTGTCAATAATATACACAGTCGTCTAATATTATTAGGAAGTGAAGAGGTGGACAATGAATAATTCATTTAGAAAAATACTTTTATATTTTACCTCAAATTTAAAGTGAACTCATGTCACCCAAATTAAAAGATTTCGGACGAAAAAAAAGTTTTGTTTACTAAATAATATACTAAACACCTATATATATCATTCCATTACATTATTGTTGTTGTGAACTCTTTTTTTCTCTATTTATGTGTGTGTGTGTGTATTTGACAAAAAAGAGGAATTATAAAATTGTTAAGGAATAAGTTTTTTTAAAAATATATGTCCTACAATTTTTGTTCAACATATTCTTGTTGATTGATCGACCTACGAATTTTGAGAATATTCTCTCTCTCTCTCTCTCTCTCTGTCTGTCTTCTTTATAATACATAAATATATCAACAATCTTGTATCGTTTGGAAAGAACATATTTGATTCAAAAAAAATCCTATATATCAAAAGTGACATCATATTGTAGTTGGTTCATCATTGTCTAAACCATGAATTTTGTATGGAACAATTTGTTTGAATCATCAAAGCCTTTGAACTGTCAGTACAAATAATTTATCTGATACAATTACCATTCAACACATGAATTAAAGTTTCTCTCTCTTGGAATGTGCCTCTTCTCATTTAAACTTCTCCAGAATTCTTCTTTTTTCACTACTTGAACTTGAAATAATGAAAAAAAATGTAGAATTCAAATTCAAATTCAGAAAATATTGTTGAGATTAAATGACATTTAAGTTTGTAGAAGAAAAAAAATGTTTTGGGCCTTCAATTCAAAATTTATCCATGAATACAAAGAATTTGTATAAGGTTGAAGAGTGCATGGAAAATGTTTTTCAATCGCTTGTTTTTATGATACCTTTATACACCTCTATTATATAAATTAAGAAATTTGTATATATAGTGGTGGTGATGATGAGGAGTGATGAACGCACATTTCTACTGAGACGAACAAAAAGAAAATGACTGGAGGAGACTAGGAGAGGGATTTGATTGGAAATGCGGAAATGGGTCGATTACTATTATTATTATTAAATTTGGCGTATTGGAGTGGTGAAGGATTCTACTACAACTTTTTGAAAACGATTGAGAACGGTTGTAAGAGGACGACGGATCGAAAAGGTCAACGTGTGACGACATTAATAAATCTTGGTCCTCCAAGCGGTCAGTGCTTATCTAGGACACCGAAAGTCTTCATTTTACATGTGTTTTTAGCATAATGCTAAAATGTCTTGGGATTTCTATTGTCTTCAACTACTCACCGAGGTCATCATCAACGTCGTCTCCAACATTTATTACTACTCAAAATGAACATTAGTATGGAGTCTACTGGTCACCCATGTTAATTTTTACATGTTAACTAAAATAACTGTCGATTCATTTAGTGAATGAAAAATTGCCTTGTTATGTGCTGCCTGGTTTTAAATATATCTCTCTCTACTAAATAATATGCATATAAATAATTAATAAAAAAAGGAGAAACGAGTGTTCCATTCTCTTGTTTTGGGTGAGTGCCAGAGTGATCAGACAGGAATCGTTATTAATATTTGGTGAACGGTGAACGGAATCTTCTTTGAACCTGGTTCTTGTTGACGTATGACATATATATATATATATATAATCCCAATATAAATTATGCCCTTCGCACATTATACGTCGTTGTCATCATTGTAGAAATTTTTAAGTTGCTGGCAAAGATTTTGTGTATACTACTACTTTGTGTGTATATAAATATATTCGTAAAAATACGTGTGTGGACTTGCACTCTTTGAATAGGGAAGCGATGATAAAGAGAGTATTATAGCTCAAAATCCCCCGTTTGACGTAATGTCGTCATCAGATGATGTGGTGGAAGTTTTTCAAATTAAACCATCCAGGTCGGTAGTGTCTGGAGTCAAAGCAAGGCTTTTAATACGAAAGGGTAAAAATGGTGGAGGAGGAGGTCGAGCTAAAGGATGTCTCCAATCACCAAAAAGACGTTACTCCCCACGTTTTCAAGATGAGGATGATGATGATGAAGAGGAGGAAGGTGGTATTGACAATGTTGGGGCACAATGTTCAACAATGGTGGCAAAACAGTCTGGTTCAACTATGGCCGAACAATGGAATATAATTCGAAAGAGACCGGCCTCTGACAATGTAACCAAAATTCGTGCAAAAGTAACAACATTAGAGGAGATTTTGAGGTCACAGTCTGTCCCTCCACCGGAAATACGATTTGGAAAAGAGTACTCACGAGCCATGGAGTATGGGACGGGGCCAATTACTCTCCTCACAACATCATCTTCAACAACAACTCTTGGAGTTGGAAGAAGTCAGAGTGCATCTGTCCTCACGTCTTCCATAAATAAGCAACCTCCCATCTCTATCATGCATGGCACACCAAGATCTACCACCTCAGCTGTTCTCTCTTCATTCAACTATAATTCTGACCCACATCCTTCCTCTTCTTCCAAAATTCAGCATCACCATCATCATCATCATCAACAACAACCAATTGCCAATGATCCGTCTAGCAGCAGTAGTAGTAAATGGAATACTAAAATTATCAAAAAAAGTGATACGATAGCCGAAGAGACTTTGTCAGAAGGGGATGGTAGTGGTAGTAGTGAGCCGACGGGTGATGAGAATGGAAGATCATCAACAGGAAACTGTTGTGATTTCACTTGTTGGTGTTGTGGATGTCGTGGGTCTTCAAGTTGTGGACGAAGACGACCCCCTCTCCCAAACTCGTCCACATTTCGATGGAGGGATTGTTGGACACGATTTGTTGGTAGTTTTGAAACAAAATTTTGGAGACTCATTGATGGAGTCTTTGGAATTGAGTCAGCATACAGGGATCATAATGGAGAAGGTGAATCTATTCAACGCTTTCTCTCTCATTCCCATTTCATTTTAAGTATGTTACCCACATACACACACATGAGTCTGAAAGCCTACTTTTTTTATTTTTATGATTTTGATGAGAGAGAAAAACTAATGCAAGTTGCACATAAAAGGGAAATGCATATACAGTTTTTTTGTCTCTTAAAGTCTTAATGGTATAAAAATGTTGGCTATATGGTGTAAGTAGGTATTTATTATTTCGTCTTCTTCGGTCACTTCAGTAGAATGAAGAATGACAACATATGTAGTACCCGGTCACTTAGGGTACACAGCCTGAGCTCTTAAAAGCAAAACTAAAGTTTGCGCGCTGCCTTTACCGCGCCCATTACCGTGCTGCCTCCTCAGTTCTTTTTGTCACTGACGGTGTGCACAGCCTA
>JAQIVZ010003068.1:0-16150 GCA_034700945.1 Arrhopalites spinosus | reverse complement strand
GAGGAAAAGACTAAGATCATTAAGATAAATATAAAGTGTCCAAATTACATTGGTGTCCAAATGTCGTGTGACCAATTGTATTGGTGGCCAGTTTTAATGATGACCAATTATGTGGTGTCCAAATGTCAAGTGACCAAATATAAAATGGCCACATGTTGTAGAATCCTTCTTAAGGGAGACCAGCTTGTGACAATAAAAATATTCCAGTTCCAGTTCCAGTCGAGTCTTAAAAAGGTTGCGATTTATCCAAAGTTGAAGATGAAATGGATTTTATCTAAAAATTGCAATCTTCCCCATCTCCATCATAATAAAAATCGGCAAATGTAGACAATCTGTAGCAAGTAGCAGTCCCCAACAAAAAAAAGAATTAGGTAGATCCATCATGGAGACAACTTTTTTTCTTTAGTTAAATTATTTTTCTCTCCAGTACCCCCCAATGCCAAACTTCATTTCTTTTTCTCTTGTCTTTACAAAAATGGAGCAGGAGGAATCTTGATTGAAAATAGGATTTCCTCATCTTCTTCTTTTTAAGGCAAGGAATTTGAGATGAGATGGAGATGAAGATGAGAGAAGAAAATATTTTAATAGAAATGATGTTCGATTTGAGGAATAATATTTTATTAAATTGCAAAAGATGATTTATAACAATTTAATTGAAACTGTATGAGACAGATGATAATGAGATGGCAAACAATTTTGTTTTAGTTTACCTCAAGTAAAAATAAAGATCATTTTCATATCAAAGGAAAAAACCCAATTTTATTTGATTCACAATTTGTGGAGTAAAAAAAGAAAAAAGAGAAATAATTATTATTTACTTGAGGGAATTCTTGTAAATGTTACTTTACTATTTGACTTGAGAGAGAGAAAAATAATTGGACATTTCAATTAAAATCATGTCCAAAAATTTTCAAAATTATGAATTATTTACACTCGACTTGATAATTCATTTTGGCACTGAATTTTAATAAAAATCATTATCGTTTTAATTAAACTCAAATTTTGGCTATCTAAAAACTTACGACCCAACAACTAAACTAAGAAGAGGAATGTGGACTACATATTGTTCAAACGGCGTGGAAGCAAAGGAAATAAAAAAAAAATTATTTTACAAAAATTGCAATTTACTTAGAAATACGAGCCAAAAATCATGAAATAAGAGAATTCCCAAATAATAATCTCCAGCAAAAAAAATACGAAGGAAGATTTTTACGCTTGTTCAAACATGCAAAAATAATGAGAATTTCTTCCAGAGAAAATAAAACTTCAAGTGCTTTGTAATAGAAAAGTTACAAGCATAAAACCAAGGAAAAAGTCATTAAATGGTAACCTTGCACCAAGAAATAATGAAAAATAAGTAGACTTTATTTTATTTACCATTTTCTCCTCTCTGTCCTCCCTTTGTCAACCCAACCAGCTGACGATTGACTCACCTTGTCAATCCTGAGAGTGAGCAAATAGAAAACAAAAAAACAAGAGATAAAATTGGAAGAATACCCATAAAAAAATTATTTTTGGTCAACTTTGCATTCAACATGACAAAAAAAAGATGAGTGATCAAGTTAATTACAGAGATAATAAAAAAATCTTTATTTTTATAGACAAGCGTAGATAAATACATTGTATACTTTTACACTGTACAAGTAAAAGCCAGCTGACAGCTACATACGAGGCAAAGGGTCCATAAAAATAGTAAATATAAAGAGAGAGAAAGCCTTTTCCCCAGTTTGGTGGAGACTCGAGTCTACACAATTCATATATAAAAAAGAAGGGGGGAGATGGCCGTTTGTTTGGATTAGATAAAAAATGAGAGACTATCTCTATTTTGAGAGGTTTTTCTCTTTTCTCCCACGTTCCACTTGTAAACATCATTACTAGGGAGAGAGAGAGCGGGCTATAATTTCATATAATATACGACTAGGACTATAATCTAATATTTCCTGTTGCTTCACGTCTCCACCAACAAAATGATATTCCTCTGGGGGGGGGGGAGGTTGGATGTGATGGAGGAAAAATATTTGATTTGTTTGCAAGACCCACTGACCATTTTTCCCTACAACTCTGTACTAGTCGAAGAGTACGGGTAAGGCGGTAGAGGATGGAAGATGCCAAGGACAATTATTGAGCTTCTTGAATCAATAAAGATGGAATATTGAATTTCTTGTACATTATTTTCTTGTACCTCTCTCTCTTATGATGTGTATTAGGTAGCTACTAATGGCTATGGAATTTTTTACTATTATTGATTTTTACTTCTTTTCACTTTGTTTTTATCCAACACATTTGCTAGATTTTACCTCACTTTTTGTTATTAAAATCAAGCCAACTTCTGTGGACACTAAACTTATTTCGGCTCTCACAACGAACATTTTGAGTAAGTGGCGTTCAAGTTGGGAAATTAAAATTAATTTAAATTTAATTTCAATAATTTTTTTAAATTGCGAGACTTGAACGCCATTCCTAATGTTTCGTCTCAAAAATCCGAAATAGTACATACAGGTGCAAAAAACCCTCGTGGGTGTTCAGAGAGTAAATTAAGAAACGGAATATTTCTTTCCATGATTTTTAACCGATTTTCAACAAAATAATCCTTATCATTTCTCCATAAAGAAAAAAAGAAGAAAAGTGGTGTATTTTTTTGCCCATATATTTCAAGGTGTAATAATTCTTTGCCATTGTTCGCTGTTATTTTGAGAGGATTTTTTGGTATGTATAAAAGTGTGTAATAAATGGCACGTTATGAAATATGAAGGTAAAGCTATAGAAAAAGGTTGATAGGTAAAAGAGAGAGAGAGAGTAGTTAGACAAAGACTAAAGACACATCCATTGCATTACCCTCCTTCGATCCGTCCATTGTTCTTGTTCTCGGCAACCAAGTCTTTTTTGGTCGAGGTACAGATATATACATTATAATATTATTATGAGCTTCTCTCTCTCCATCGTTTCCATATGCGTGCTCCTTTTTTTTCCTTTGGGCAACTGTGTAAAATGGTATAGAGGTAGAAAAAGACGGAAGAAGTATATTAGGGAACGCGGGTATTTATACGAGAGTTGATATGGTTTTTTGGTGGAACGGTAGAACGTAGAGCCGGTTGGTGACCGGGAGGAAAAAACGGGCTTCTCCGTCTCTCTCTGCTTGTATTCTTGT
This sequence comes from Arrhopalites spinosus, assembly GCA_034700945.1. Taxonomy (NCBI): domain Eukaryota; kingdom Metazoa; phylum Arthropoda; class Collembola; order Symphypleona; family Arrhopalitidae; genus Arrhopalites; species Arrhopalites spinosus. The sequence goes on along the minus strand of JAQIVZ010003068.1, from coordinate 13,002 downwards.
CTGTGTCGACTCCTCGCCAGGATTTTAGTTCTTGTTTCTTCGCCGTCAGGACAGGACGGGCTGAAGTTGAGTCTCTGCGGATTTAATTGCAAGCCTTGTTTTATTTATAGGAGAAGGGAGTCATTCAAAGGCAACAAAAAAATATTTCTCCTCTCTTCATCCTCTTCTTTTTCTGTACAGTCTTCAGTTTTTTTTCTCCTTCTTCCCCTTCCTTCGTTTTTGTGTGTGTACAGATAGATTTGTGTTGTAGATAGTCAAGCCACAGTTTTGAGAAGAGAAAAATTTAACATTTAAAAAGTTTCATATTTTACAAAGTCTTGTGTGTCAATTTGAGAATATTTTTTGAGGCTGTGAACTTTTAGTGAGATGGAAATGGTGGCGAGTAGAGAGAAAATAAAATTTCAAGTGCTTTTTAGGATTTTCATAAAGTCTTCATAAAAATGGGAGGGATTCAAATTGTGCGAGGAAAATAAAAATAAGAGTTGCTTATATATTTTTTTTGAGTTTAAATTATGTGAGCGTGCATCTGTGGATTTTTATTCAATAAGAAGATTTTTCTTGGTGGATTGAAGTAAGTTTAACTCTATTTAAATTCGAATTCAAATTCATCGTGACTTTTACATAGGGTTCATCGCAGGTGTCGTAATATTTTAAATCGGCGTTTAAGTTGAACAATATTTTATATTCAATATTTTTCACTTTTTGAATTTCCAGAGGTGGAGTTCAATGAAAAATTGTGTTTTTCAAGCTTTTGAAGGCAGGTTGGCCTCATTGATATAAAAAATTTAAATTAACTTTAACAATTTTAAATTAATTGTTTTCATTTTGTACCATTTTTGAACAATTTCAACGCCGTTTTTAAACTTATTGCACTCTCTGCGTATAAAATATCCAAAATTTTACTGACTGGGAAGGTTTTATTTTCAAAATTTCAAGTTTTACAATGATTAGTATTTAACTCCAACAGAAATTTTAAATGAAATCGAAATTAAACTCAAAAAAGACTATCTGTTCACACAACTTGTCGGTCAGATACATCGAATCACTCAAACGGCGTCAAAATCCCACAAAAAAATAATTCCCAATATAAATTAATTACCACTCTCTCCACAAAAAAGACTGATTTCATGAGCCCCCCAAAAAACACGAGCCAAAAATGTTGTCATTGTTCCAAAATAACTAAACTAACTGAGAAACAAAAAAGATACTCTCTCCATCTCTATCAATAAAAAAACGAGAAAACATTTTTATTGTATTTATATTAATTTTGATACTAAAAAAAGACTTGCCTTCCCAATTTTTACGCGTAGCCAATACAAAAGTCTCGGAATAATTAAGATCCAATCGTCTCAGTCTCTCTCAATGCTCAACATGGGGCTCTCATTCTCCCGGAGGATTTCAGGTCAATCTTAGTTGTAAATAATGGAGTAGCCCAAGAAAGAGAAAGAAAAGGAAGGGGAGGGGAGGGGGGGGGGACTCATTCTCTCCTGTGCATTTTGTACTTGTACTGTTCTAAATGAAATGGAGGGGCCATGTAATGTAATGGAAGAATTAACCAAGAAAATAAAAAGAAGAGAAAATGTAGGGCAATAGAAATGAACAGTACAATTATTTATTTATTATTGCTGTCCACGAGGGGGGACACTACCTAGCAACTACAAAAAAAAGTTGCTCAAATAAATAAAATACTTTTTTCGAGGCCACACTCCAAGAGAGAGAGAGACGTCCGACAAAGTTTTATACAAAAATAACCCCCCCTCCCCTGATTATTTTCTGTCCAGAGTGTCCCTACTCAACATTTTTATGTCGAGTGGTGAGTTTTGATGGAAAACTCCTCCCTGGCTCATTCTAAATGTAAATGTGGCTTCATGCTAAAGATTTTCATGCCATGGATAGGTAAAAAATGTCTACCCCCTTCTCCTTCTCTCTTGAAAAATAAATATTTCCACTACAAAACTCACAAGAGAGAGAGAGAGAGAGAAAGACATTGTCTAGTTGATTACATTCCATTCTATTATCCCCTCTCTCTCCTTTTGTGGACAACTAGGTCGATTGTGGGGGGAGGAGGAGGACTAAATGAAAAAAAGAAGCTTTCAATTTCGATAATTAAAGTGGGCTCTTTTTCAATTCTTTATAAAAAAAATTTAATTGATTTCTTGAGAATTTTTAAAATTTAGTCTTATATTAAAAATTCCAACTTGTGGCCTCTTTTATTTCGTTTGAATTACCTGAGGGATTTTTGATGGATTTATATTTAATTATTAAAATTTTTAGTTATGAGAGATTATTAGGTTAAATATAATATTCTAATTTTATTTAAATTGACAAAAAAAATATTTTTATTTGAGCAACTTGAACGCCGCTCACTGACACTTTCCCTGTACCTCTGGCCAGCAAATTTTAGCTGCATATCGAGGCCTTTATCTAGTAAAAAATCAACAAATTATTTTTTATTTTCTCAACTTGAACGTCGCTCACTGCGATTTTTAATTTTTTAAAGCCTAAATTGTATAGGTAGTGAGTCGGTCAATAATATTATGAGAAATCAGTCAGTTTTGAGGTCAAAGGTCACTTCTAAAGAAAACCATCCCTGACCCCGTGAAGCTTGCCAGTTAAGTTGTCCTAAAAAATTGAAAAATGAGCTCCCATCTCGAGTCAACTTAATACTGTCAACATTTTTTTTATACAAGCCCATGAACACGCACAGAGAAAGACAGAGGGGGGGGGGGGAGAAGGGAAGGCAATTGAATTATCATGAGAAAACGATAAAAGCGGCTGTATTTAGCTTAAGTGTCCTGTCCCTGTCTACATAACAAATGCATTACGGGGAGTAAAGAAAAGTAAAGAAGAAGAAGAAGGAGACGATTAGTTTCCATATTGGCACAGTCCATACAAAACATGTTCTCTCCCATGTAACACATCTCATGGTCCACTGATAGCCTAAATCTTGGATCTTGAACATTAAGAGATGGGGGGATCTCAATGAAGGCCAACCCATTCTCCCTTTTTTCTTGTTAAAACAAGCCCAATGGATTAGAATCCAATTGTACACAATCCCAAACATAAAAGACGAGACCATGTGGAGGAGAAGAATTAAAGTGAAAATCTCAATTTCAAAATCCCTTTTCTTTCATCCACGTGTCCTCCTTCCTCCATATTAAAAGTATGGAGACTCATTTTTCTTTTGCTTTCTCTTTCCATTGGGGAAAGGACTGCAATGCGTTTTGTACGGATATTCCTATTTATAATTATACAAGCCATTGTCCATTCACATTGCGCAATAGGCATTGACTAGACATTGCTTTGTGGCGAGAGAGAGAGAGAACGCTCCCATTGTCCATGGGGATGGCCCCGACTTGAAAATCTTGAGAAAAGAATTCTTTCTCTGCACGCGATCTCCATCGATCAACCCGAATAAAAAATACAAACTAAAATTTCGTCTAATCTCTATAGCTCTACACTTTCCCTCCCCCCAAAAAATCTTTTTTTCCTTTTTTTCCCTCAATTTTCATATCAGCTTTTCCCCCCAATTTTAAAATCATTTTATAAAGTATAGTAGAAAAAAACAGAAAGAATTTGTAATATTTTTGGTGGATGAGGAAAGCCAAAAATTTGGCAAAATAAAATAGAGAATTTTTAGTTGATGAGATGATGGGCGGGAACTGTTTTTTTGTGCATTTTTGTAAATTAGCCCAGTCCTCTCTCTCTCTCACAAGGCTAAAGTGTTTTTGCCATAAAAAAATACTCAAACTTTTTTTTTTGACCGGGTTCATAAAGACCTTCTCCCGTCCCGACAACTTTTGACACGTCAAAGTGAGAAAGAGGGAGAAAAATTCCTGAGTGAACATTGTTCAACTTTTTGGGGGAATTTTTTGAGAAGGGGGAGGAGTAGAAAATTTAGGACAAAGTCATGTCAGCAGAATCACCACAACTCTTTCCCCCTTTTTCTTATGAATTCCATTAAGCCTACAGTTTATTTGGGGGGGGGGGGGTTGTGTTGTGAAGAATAACCTGAATTTGTCGAGGTTTTTTTTGTGGAGAAATACCCGCCTCCTTTTTTCTCACTAAAAATGTAGCCCGCCCTTTTCCAATGACTTTGAAATTTGGTGAAGGGAAGAGAGAAGATTTTTTGGGGAGAATTTATTTGAGATTAGGACTACACTCTACACTTACCAGTTGAAACCCATTAGGGAAGATGACAGTTAGAAATAAGACAATGACAAAGAGAGAGTCTACTTTCTCTTGTCTGGAGAAGAAACATTCAAGTTGGAGATGGAGATAAGCCTTGAGAAAATAGTGAAATAAAAATGTTTTCTAAAGAGGATTAACTCAGAGGTCACAATGGCCATCCCTCCTTTTTTCAGCCAGGGAAAGTGTCACAATTGGCAAACATTTTCGGGGAATATTTTCTTCTTTTTATGTGTTTTCAAGGCCATTGTCAATTTGTAGTAATTTTGAGAATTGAAATTTGTAAAGATTTGCAACAGGTGTAATTATAATTGGAAGAAATTTATGTTAATTTCTATAAATTGTAATTAATTTATTTTTTGTATTTCAGCGCCACTGGTACAAAATAAAGGATGCCCAGGATAGAAGAGAAGAGTTGTCAAAAAAATATTTTGCCTTGATTTTAACAATTAAATAACATTTAAATGAACACTCTGCAAAAGTAATGGAGGTGAGAATAATTCGACAATTCTCATGTTCAATTTGAACGCCGTTCACAAAGAAATTGGATGCAGAGTTTGATATGTTCAGCAACGAGGAAGATTTATACGAAAGGGCTTAAAATGAACTACAAAAAGTGATGACATTTGTCAAAATAAAATTTAATGGTGCTTACAAAATTAAACAAACATTGAAATCTTTGACCTGACCTTCATATTGAAAATATCAACAAACAAAAAAAAAACAAAATATTTTAAATTCTACAAAAAAAAAATAATATTTTTCGCACTAAAAAAAAATCCGTATTTAAATTTTACTCAAAAAATACAATACACGCTTGCTTACCTGTTAATGTCAAAAAAAACTTGTGTCTTGCAAAAAAAAATTGCTGGTCAATTTAAAACTAGCCAAATTCTGACCTGAATCTAAAAAAAACTAAAAAAAAGGTGCTAAAAATACAAGATAAAAAGAAAAAGAGGGAGGGGAGGGGATAGAGAGGGGCGGAGGGGATTAAAAATTCAGTGATGGTGTTGGCGGTGGTCACTGTAAATGTACGTTATATACCCCGCAGAAGATTTGATCAACTTACTGTTAGCCCGTGAGTACACTCCCTCATCTTCAACCACTCCAACAACCCCAAGGACTTCCGGACCGGGAGACTGGACGTCCTCCTCCTCTCGTCACTCCCGTCACATTTCCATCTCCGACTCCATCTCCACTTCTACGTCCAGTACCACCATCACCACGTCCGACTCTACCGTCCCACTTGAACCATCAAAACCAACCAACCCGCCCACATCTTCATCATCCCTAAAAAAGAGACTTGAGGGGGTGGGTAAAAATACACCTAAACTTACCGGACCAATTAATTTTAATAATAATTATCCTGACAGTGCTCCTACACCTACAACCACACCACAAACCCCAATTAACAAACCAACTAGCCCATTTTTAAAAAGAGTTCATTCATTTACCAATCCATTTCGTCGTGAAAAAATTCATCCTAGTGATCCCACTTTAACTCCTACATTAAATTTAAAAAAGGGGTCTATTACTCCACTTACCCTTAATTTTCCTCAAACACCACCACCCCCACCAAGGTCAAGGGTCAGAGCTGGGACTCCTTCCATTACTGTGACGCCAACGGTGGCCTTTGGGAAGGAGGCAGAGGACGAAACTTTTGTCAATTATAGGGGACAGAATACGGGGGGAGGTGGACGGAGACTTAAACTCATTTCGAGTCTTCCCTCTGACGAACCCAATCAAATTAATTTAAAGGATAAAAAGAGACCCTTATCTCCCAGTTTAAGTCCCACACGAACTACTTTCCCTTTTGAAGAGACTCAGTCTCCTTTGACACAGTCGGGGGGGAAATCAAATAATTTTGGGTTCCCTTTTAATTCAACGCCAACGAGTGCACTGAATAGTGGGAGTGTGGGGGGAGTGGGGAGTGGGGGTAAAATGATGGCTGGGAGTATTTTAGGGGGTGCCGGGAATTCTTCTTCTTCTTCTAATTATGTTAATGATGCCACATCACTCAAAGATTTAATTCATCCTTCTCTCAATGAAACCCTCAAGTCCCACAATGCTCTCACCTTTAAACTCATCCGAGTTGGTAAGCCCGCTGAAATTATGTTACGTCTGTAACAATATTTATGTTTTAAAACCAAAATTATTTTTAAATGGCGTCCAACTTTCACATAATTAATTCATGTAACGTGGCAACCTTGGCATAATTTTCAGGTTGTAGATAAAGTTTTCAACTAATTAATTAAAAATTAAATTATTCAGCAAAATACCATTATTCATATTTTTCAACAAGTTTTTTCAACTAATTCATCATTTTATTTTAAGAAAATGAAATTATTTTTTGACCAATTTCAACGCCACTCGTGAGAATATCCCGATTTTTGCAACCAAGAGTCTGATAGTGTATTTTTCTGATTACACCCTGGGAAGGCATAAAAATTGGTAAAACTAAAAGATGATTAGTAATTTTATGTCTACAATATTTCTCCATTTAGTAAATAGAGAGAGAGAAAATTAAGGTGTTACTGAAAGTAAAGGAATTATTGAAGAGGGGGAAAATGGTGTCCATTAGGACTAATGATTGAAATAAAGTAAGATTAGGCCGTGGAATGTCCCATTGTTTTTATATATGTTCTATGTTTCAGGCCCTATTTTTTGTCGCTCTCTTGTTCTACTTGGCGCCCATGAAATAATCATTACCATGTCTATACTACTATGGACATTGGTAATTTAAAACATTTATGTCATCAACCCCCCCCCCCCCCTCCTCCTCTCCCTCTCTCGTTGACTATTTAACACTCTAAATATAGACGTCAACTAAATGTCTTGTAAGTCTTACTGAGTAAGTAGTCAGCTAAAGTTGGATCGATGCTAAATTAATTAGAACATTTACATTAGACAATTTCACATCCATTATCTCATTTACATTTCACGTCATTTTTCTCCAACTCCTCTCTATCCCATGTAAAATTCCAACACTCCAAAACCCGGTCTGGATCTGGTTGGATTTGAAGAACTCGAAATTGTGCACACGAACGAGTGGCGTTCAAGTTCAGCAATTTAAAATTTAATAAAACACAACAATAATTAAAGGCAAATTAAAATTACACAATTTATTAAAATTAAAACTTTTTATAATTAAATTCTCTCTCAAAAAAATAATTTAAATTCTTTGAAAAGTTTAATTAATACACAAAATTAATCCATGTAATTTATTTGTATTTCCTACAATTTCGCAAAATCAAATAATCTAATGGAGTCTACTCTTCTACTCCTATTGCTCAATTTTGCATTGTGACAACGTCATGGGAAAGCAGTAATAATTTAATAGATTTTGGACACACAAAATTCCGCCGGAAGAGATTTTGACAGTGATTCGATTTGAATTTCTCTCCCTTCAGTACCCTTTTGGTCCCATTTTATATAACTTTCTCTCTCTGTCTTGCCGCCATGTGTGGGGAGAGAGGATTTTGGGTGATATTTTGGTTTAGGTAGATTTTTTGTACTAAAAAAGAAGAGAAAGATATTTCCGCATTGCAGGTCTCATAATTGACTTGTAAATAAATTATTTCTCTTGTCCACACACGCATAACCATCTCCATTATTATTTGTGCATATGACATGTCGACAAGAGAGTAGAGGAGGAGGGGGGAGTTAAATTAATAATACAATTTCAACACAATGAATTACCTTTCTCTTTATTATTCCCTCGTTTTATAATCTTGCCATTGTTTTTAATTTTAAACAAAAAAAAATTCGAATTTCCAACTAACAAATCCAACAAAATGGAAACTACTTCACGAGTTCCCACATTTATCACGTGAATAATATGAAATGGCGTTGAGGTCCAACAAAAAATTCTCAATTATTCAATTTTAAATAAATTCAAAAATATTTCCTCTCCCCACTCCCCATTCCCAGGTGGGGTCGTGAGAGATTGGAACAAGGCGGAAAAAAATAAAATGCAATACAAAAAAAAGTTAAAAATTCCTGTCAAAATCTTGCTCCACATAATTCGAAAAAAGAGAAGGAAAAAAATGACCAGAAAAAAAATTTTTTTTTTGGTCCTCTTGTATTATTCATCCAAATTACAAATTCTTGTCAAAAGTGAGCATCTCCATGGACTTGTTTTATTTACACAAAAACAACTTTCTCCCTACAAAATTTTACAAATTCAAAAATGCATTTCTCTCTCTCTCTCTCTCCCTCCCTTCAACAAATAAAATGGAAAAGTGGGGGAAAGGGGGGGGGGGTAGAATACACCTTTGAAAATTCTCATGCTCCAAAAAACTCTTGTTATTATTTTACATGTTGAGTATAAAATACTCGAAAGTTTATTTACATAGGGAGAGGAGGGGGCAAGGGGGGTACGCGTGAGTATGAATTATGAAGGAGATGTATCTGTACAGTTTTTTGTGTTGCATGTAAAGGCAAAAAGGAAAAAGTTAAGCTTGAAGCCAAAGTCTAGTCAATTTAAACATTTAACGAGGGACTCTTTCTTACCTTCGAGTCTACAAAAGGAGTCTCACATGCCATCATTGGTTATGAAAACTACAACTCTTTCTTTCTTTAGACTTTATGCTTTAACTCTCATGTAAATAATTAGGCCGAGGCTATTTTACTTTCTTCTTTCATTTAAATACTTTCTCTCTCTTCTATTCCTTTCACTGAATTGAACGGCATTTTCTCTCACAAAGAAATCGGATTTTTTGAGTCATTTTTTTTTTAAATTTCTCTTTTCCATTTCAAATTCACTTGAGAATAACAAACAAAGTACCTAAAAACTAAAGCAGGCCATTTACCATTGTACCTGAGATTTACAATCAAGTTTTTAACTTTCTCTTTTTAAAATTCCCTTCTTTTTTCTAGACTTTAAATTGAGAATAGTTTTAAGACAAAATATTAGAGCTAATGTCCTTTTAGGAGAAAGTTTTTTTTTGAGAATATTAAATTCAAATGACTTAAAACCACAAGTTTTGGGGGAGAGACAACAAAAGGAATTATTTATTTGAAAGTAGAATTTTGGCTTTGAATTTTAAATTATATATTAAGTTAAATTTATAATGAGCTTGAAAATCTACATTTTCTTAATTTATTTTCTAGGAAATTGTTAAAATTCCAAAATATTTCTTTTTTTGTTTAGCTTCGACGCCACTCCTATTTTAATGCTCTGTCGAGCACACGTGAAGGTAAACAGGTACTTCAACAGACAGCATTTTCAAAATGCCAAAAAAAAAGTTAAAATTTTGAATTATTTAGCTAACTTCCCAAAAAAAACTAGATCAAAGAGGAAGTAAAAAAAACTAATTGAAATTAAAACCCAATTAAACTTTCTCCTTGTTAACAAATTATTTTTTCCCCCTTTTAATTCCAAAAAAACTTTCTTTTGAAAATAACTGAAAACTTCATGTCCCGCATCCTCTCCTTCTCTGCCTATTTCTATGAATAAAGAGAGAGAGAGAGAGAGAGAAAAAAAAAAGTTGAGAAACAAAAAAAAGAGTTACAATTTCATCGTTAATCTTAACACCGCTAATTTGTGGAGTTGGCTAGTTAACTTAAAAAAGACTCTCTGGCTCACACTAAATTATTCACTGACAAAAAAGACAAAAAAAAAACAGTCTCGTCCCACTTTTTGACTTTGAATGTTCCCCCCTCTCTTTTTCCCCCCTTTCTCTTTATAAACTCACCTAAAAAAAGTGTAAAGTTTTTTTTTAAACTTTTGAGCAATTTTTCAAGCAGCCACCAGAACAAGTTGAACAAAAACCTTTTTTTTTGTGTGTCTTCTTTTGAGCCACCTGTGTAGTCTATGGGAGCCAAAAAGAGTGTAAAGTGTAAGCCATCTCTCTTTCACATCTTGATGGGCTCCAAGACAAAAAGTACATTTGGCTTTCTCAAAAGACTCAAAGGAGAAAATTCCAGCAAACGTCTCACTTTTCCGCTTCCTCTCTCTCTCTCTTCCCCAAAGAGGAGGAGAATTCTGTTCAAAAAAAAGACAAAAAATAAGAAATATGTAAAGGGACTTGATATGCCTCACTACAGCTCTTAGATAAAAGACACGGGGGGAGTCTTCTTTTTTTCTACCTGAGACTTTCTCTCATGCAATGACACGCCGGATCCGGGTAGAAAAAAACTCCCAGGATTGTGAGAGATAAAGTGAGAGGGGGGGAGATAAAGAAAAGGATGAAATGTGGAGCCCCCTCTTCCCACTGTGGATGGATGATGATGGTAGTGGTGGGATTGAAATGTTCAGGAGGTTTGGAGTGATAGTCCGATAAAAAGTGGAGGAGGGGGGAATTGATGAAATTGGAAGGAGCGTAGGATTAAGTTAAGTGTTTCATGCTCCTTTTTTGTATTTTCATATGAGAGAATAGACTACCCACAGAGTTTGTACAAAAGTGACAGTCCAACGTGTCGAAAATATTTCCCACTAGTCCCATTCCCACTTTTTTTTCTGAGTGACTTGGACGCCGTTTAGATTTTTTGGAGGAGTTGAAACCTTGAGAGTTCCTCTGTTACTTTTAGGTTAAGCTTTTTTACTTTGGAATTTAAAAAGTCATAAAATGTTTTTTTTAGGAGTAGAGCAAGAAAATTTAATGTTGAAACTGACCCAAACAAGTTATTTTTAGTTGTGGTCTTTTTAACTTGAATTTAACTTGTCTCGTCTAATTTTTTATGACGAGTCGTAAAGTCCACTTTTTGCAATTGGAATTTGCAATGAGTAGAAAATGACTTGCAGTTTCTTTTCATGGATTAAAAATGCATCTCTACAAGAAAAAAAAAGAAAAATTCTTTAAATAAACTTTAGTTTCTTTTAAGGACTTCAAAAATTATGGTCAGGCGTAAAAAATTATTGGGGAAAGAAATAAAATGGAGACGTGTGAATGGATGAAATGAAGTCACTTTTTTAGTGGAGAGTTTTTTTTTCTAAGTGCATTTACTAATCTTGTTTCCTAAAAATAAGGTACGGGAGTGGAAAGTTTAATTGGTGGTAAAAAAACTTTTTTTTTGGTAATTTTGTAATTGGCTTTAGTATCAAGGATTATTTTTTTCAAAAAAAGTTTAGTAGTTTAAGTTAAAAATTGTGAATTGGATTAAATATTATTTTTTAATTTATTTATATTTTTCTAAGTTTTAAAATTGCAATTTTATTCGTGATCAACTTTGACGCCGTTCATCAATAAATGCTCCTTCAAACAAATCACACTGCCAAAGCTGTAGAAGTCTTGCAGTAATTGAGTCAGCCTATTTAAAAAATGGCTTTTGTCAGCTTAATCTTGGTTAAAAAAAAGTTTGATTGACCTTAGCCCATATTTTGCAAAATGTGCAGTTTTTTTGACCGAGATAATGTGGTGGTTACAACTGGTAATTGTGTAGCATAATTAAAACCTCGCCTTTCCCTTGTTCCTGTCATTAACTCTGAGGAGGACATTGTGTACTCTGCGCAATTAAGCTGACGTTGCAAAAATTTAATGTTGCTTTCACTCACCCAAAATTTTCTCATCCTCCATGGACAAACGTCACCATTTTTCGTTGTCAACTTTAATTTCAATCATGCATGATGTCCAGTCCCTGAAAAACCGTTTCTCGAACTCAACTTCAAACAGCGATAGCCACAAAATGACAGGCTTTTCTACGAATGGCGTCCAAGTCATTCAAAATAGTAAAATTGGGAATAAAATGAGCATAATTAAACTAGAATAATTATAGAAAGAGAGAGAGAGGACAAAAGGTAAGGAAATGTAAGAAAAAAAGAGTAAATAGTTTTTTTGACTCAAGTGGGGATTTCTATTGCAAAGTAGTTGAAAAGGAGGGCTCTTATTGTAAAAGAATTCCTTTTTTTTTGGTTTTGGGAAAAAGAGGAAAAGAAAGGAGGATAATCTCCGGTTTGAAAGAGCTTCAATAAGAAATGAGTTTGACTTACATTTCCAACGCTACGTACTTCCGCTCAGCTACACTCTTGACGGGAGACAAGGAACCGGTCGACTCCTGCCAACTGAGATTACCCCACGGCTCTCTCTTCCTCTTTTTTTCTCATTGCAACAAAAAAAAGAGAATAGAACGTCACTAGAGAGAGAGAGAGAGAAAGGGGAAAAATGGGGCTGTGTGTGTTTCCATTTCCAAAATTTTAGCCCATTTGTAGACCATGCCAATGAACTTGATGAATAAGCAAGAGAGAGAGGGAGAGGAAACATTTCAGAGACTCGGGGCGTACAAACAAAAAAGAACTGGAGAAAGCACGTAGCCACTTATTCATCTTAATAAAATACCAGACCTTTTTTCTGTAGAGAACAAGTTGCTTATGTTCATTTAATGTATTCTGATTTCTCTTCAAACTCTAGAGATACTCAACTTCTCATTTAAATCTCCATTTATTTTCAACCTCTTTTACATATTCCCTTTTGTAAAAGCCATGGCAGGCAAGATTTCAAGGTCATTGCCAATTGTCTTGGATGCACTGCAATTAAAATAAATTGGGAAAGATTAAATTTTAATCTACAACAAATTGCGTTTATTAAAATTATTGTTCAACTTTGACGCCATTCAATCACGCTGGTCTCTTGCTAGATGATGACGAATTGTTCAGAATGTCTGTTCTCAATTAGAGAAAATAATGTTGTGTTATCTAAACAATTTTTTTTGCAGAGATAAAATTTACATAAATCCACCCACAACACAGTTAAATGTCAATCAAGTTCTTTTAATCATAAATTGGTAACTGTATACAAAAAGGGTGTGTCTTTTTTTCCCAGTTGAATGTCTATTTTTCCCAGTAGATTTGAAAAAAGCTCAATGTCTTATTATCCC
>JAQIVZ010003067.1:0-16186 GCA_034700945.1 Arrhopalites spinosus | reverse complement strand
TGTTATATTAACAAATACAGATACGTCAATATATATATATATATATATATATATATAGATATATATATAGATATAGATATATATATATAAGGTTTGAGGGGGTATAAAATAAAGTATATGTTTAGCTACAGTATTAAAAAAAAGTTTTTTGTGTATTAGATACAAAAAGGAGAAGGAGGGGGAAGGAAATGACTTATGAAATGCAAATAAGGGTTATTTGGAAACACTGGAAAGACATAATGAGCACAACCCCAAGGATAATTCAAATTTTAACATGAAAAGATACGTAATGTAAGTGTAATGAAGCGAAAATGAAATCATTGTCAAGTTCTTCTATACAGAGAGAGAGACTCTTCTAAGAATTTGTATTGTTCCTTGTACATACCAACAAGAAGATGAGGATGAGAGGAGGGAAGGATGATTTTGTGAATTCTCATAGCCTTGAACCTTATATACCTTCTTGGTGTCTTGGTCTTGACTTTTGTGACTGCCAAAGCACCCGAGCAAAAGTCAGTGTCATTTCCTTGTCAGACTCTCCTTCTCTCCCGTAATTTTGGAGGAGGAGAAGGGGGGGGACTTTGAATCTAATTTACATGCATGTAATGGAATACAGAAACATGGGAATGGATCCATCATCTGGATAGCTTTTGCCGTCTCCATTTCAACAGTACAAGAGAGAGAGAGAGGGAGGTTGCACTGGAATGCATACACAAAATTCAGTATCAAATATTAGACTAGTGTAAGAATCCTTCTTGAGTGAAAATCCAGTTAAATATTATTCTCCTGTTTGTTCTAAAAAAACAAGGCATAGTTTAAAATCCTTTTTGCCCCTTGCTTTCACTCCTACAAAATCCCCCCCTCAGCCTGTCACATTTAATTTTCATTCTACTTTGTCTCCCTTTATTATTATTGTAAGGATGAGGATGACATGTCAAGCTATTGCTTTGATTCAAAACTAAAATTATTTGTAGTTCCTTTCTTACTATTTTTTGTCATTACATGCATACGTATATTTGTAGTACAATTGTAGTCTCTATTTTTTTTATTAAACTGCTCACTGTAGTTATAATAGCCATTTTAGTTTTGGGAAAAATAGCAACAATTTTTTGTTATTTAGCATAAAGAACAAAATAGGGAAGGGGTAGCTAAATGGATAAATTAGAAATAATAAATGATAGAGAGATTGAGAGATATGATTTCATGTAAAACATGGGGAGTATGTTATGTAAGTTACATAATGTAACATCTACTTATTATGAATCAAGAAAGGCTCAAATTTAATTAGGGAAATTACCTAATATTACTTTACTGTTACTCTATCTCCCGAGTTGTACCTACAGTGTGCAAATAATAATAATAATAATATCAAAAACCCCTTTTTCGGATTGGTTTTCAAGGAAAAGGGAGCACCCATACTAATTTTCATGTGCCTCTGCCTCGGCTTGTTGTGTCTGTCGTTTGTAGTTTTGTTGTCTAATGTTTGTATTTTATGGTCTGACTGTAGAGTGGAGGGGTAGAGATGGATGAGAAAATCTAATGGTAGTATTTTAATAAGCCTAATTTAGGCAGAAAAGAGACACTTTTGAATCCCAAATTATAATAATGGCCCCCTTTTCTCTTCCCCCTTTCATTTCCAGAGTTCCTTGCTCCTTTTTTTCTATGTCTGTCTGTAGCACACATGTACAAGTCTAATGTAAAATTACCTGTTATTAAATTAAAAACTAATTATTTTTTATCATTCTCATGTCCCTCTCAACTCCCATGTTTTTTTATGATGAATGCGCGTAGGCGGATTATTTTATTGAATTTTAAATCACATCACTAATACGTCTTTTAAAAAATAGACAAAAGTGGAATAAAAATTATTCCCTGTATAATTTATGACTAAAAAAAATTAATTTCTTCCAAAATATTCTTCTTGTGTATATTTTACTAAATTGATATAACTGACTAATAATTTAATTCAATTGTAGTTAATCATACCAAAGTAGTAAAATATTTAGGGAACAAATTGGCAATAATTTTTCTACCCCTACAAGGAAACAACTCCCCCCTTTTTTGGGGGCTATTAAATTGTACAGGAAAATCATGTAAAATTCAGGGATATGCCTTTTGTATCGTTTATCCTCAAAGAAGAAATGGGGAAAAAAATCTGTGACAAAATTATAACATTCATGACACAAAAAGATAGGGGAGGTGGGGAGAGGAGGATAAAATACATATTAATTCCAAAATATGTGGAGAAGCTCAAGTTTGAAAAAAATAAATTACAAGTACGAGTCTCTCCTCCTCCTCCTCTCTTGAATGATACTTAAATTCATGTAATAAAGAATTGGGCTATGTAACTTGTACCATAAATTGAAATGGAGATTCACCCTTTTCCATCAAACGTCGCTCCGGCTCCTGTCCTCTCATTCCTCTTCCAACAACAACAACAGAGTCAACAAGAGCCAAGTCTGAGGACCATCTCGATGATGTGATGTATTTGTGAGGAGAGGGAGGAGGGGGGGATAAAATGTAATGTAATAATAGTAATAATATCAATTTCGCTGAGTAGTAATAAAGCAATACATTATTATTAGTTAGTGCGATGGACCGATAAGAAGGGATTTTATACTTGTCCTTTGACTCTCTCATATTTATGACTTGCTTGCCTCTCCCTCCACTGTACAAAACACACGGGCCCAGTTTTCATATCAAAGGAAAAACATTATTTTCAATAATACATGTGCCCCTCCATGCCACAGTCAAGGGGAAAGGGTTTAGTCAAATACTCTTGTCAAGATAGATTCATTTATGTCAAGTAGACAAGCTCCTCATTTTTTTTATTCCAATAAAATTCTTTATACTTTTCTCATCCTCAGTCTCCATGTAAACACTCAAAAACTAATTGATACATTCATGTATGTACATATATGTGCCTATTTACCATGTTGAAAATAAGATTAGAGTGATACGAGATGAGATTTTTTTTCTTCTTGTTATGCAATAAATTGAGAAAGTTCAAGAATTTTAAGACTTTTTTCTATTTCTTAATTATACAAAACTTTACTTGGGATTAATTTAGAAGTGAGAATTTCTTTTTTTAAAATTGACAATTTAATTGAAGAGAAAGTTACTAAATTAAATAAAATAAATTTACAAAGACAATATAAAGAGAGAGAGAGAGATTAGAATCAATAGAATTTTGTAATCAATTTGAATAAATTTTTGTATTTTTGTGAAAAAAAATCAGTGGAAAAGTTTTAGAATTAATGGAGAGAAAATTTCATGTGACATGTAAAGTTTTTTTTCAATAAAATGGAATTGATTGAAATGAAGAAAAAAAGGATTCATTTTAGATTGAACAAATTGTTAGACATGGAAATGTTTGAAAATAAAATGAAAGTGAAACATTTGAACCCATGGATTTTCTCCCTTCACCACACACAATCCATTAGACAATAGATTGATAGAGGAGGGGTGAAAATGGGAAGTCTGAAGAAAATAATAAAATAAAATAATATACATAAATTGTAACAGGCCCTAGGTGGCAAAATTCACATTTGTCATATAGCCCACACTGTCCTCTTCCTCACAATGAGAGTGTCAGAGTTTTGGGAGTTTATATGAAGGGAAAAGAAAACTACAAGACTTGGAAAATTTGTACCAGTGGAAATGATAATCCATTAGTTTAGTTTTGTTCACAAATGTGTGTAGCCCCTTCTCCACCTTTTGCCTTGTGAACATGATAAATGATTATGCCTTTAGCTCCTCACCCTCCCGTCTTTTAGTGAAGATGGGCCAAAAGATTCATCGAGAAATATCCCCACACACACACACAATTTTACACACATTAGCCTTCATATATAAAAACTTGTATAATAAAATTGTACACATGTGAGCCAATAATCTAGACTAGTAGTACTGGCTCTCTACAGATATGAGATATGCGGGTGGAAATCATTAAATGAGATACTGATAAAATGTTAAGGATAAAATGTACATAAGTATATGGAGGATGATGATGATGATCAAAAAAAACAAAAAAAAAATTGTTTTTTATCTACTACGGGGCAATGTTATGGGAGTAGTAAACATGTGGAAATGATGGGTATAAAAATACGGACTTTTAGGCCTCAAAATATACGGGAGGAGGGTTACAACAAGTCAAGGAATGCTGAGTGGCATGATAGTTGTGCTCAAAAGACCGTGGCAATATTTTCTTACATTCCGTTACGATACATTACTCTGTTGACGTTTCCCTTTGGTTCAAGTCTTTTTTTCT
This sequence comes from Arrhopalites spinosus, assembly GCA_034700945.1. Classification (NCBI taxonomy): domain Eukaryota; kingdom Metazoa; phylum Arthropoda; class Collembola; order Symphypleona; family Arrhopalitidae; genus Arrhopalites; species Arrhopalites spinosus. The sequence goes on along the minus strand of JAQIVZ010003067.1, from coordinate 11,919 downwards.
CTCTATATTTCTCTATGTGTGTAATATCTATCATATAAATTTTTACTAAAACTCACTTTTCTTCTATTATTGGCATTCAACCTACAGAGAGAGAGAGAGTAAATGGAATTGGTCTTGAGAAGAGAAAATAGAAAAGAATATAAAGAAACAAAAGATATATAATTTTTTTGGGGAACAGAACAATCAAAATCAAGTTAAGTTTTTTTTTGAGCTAAAAGAGGACAATGTACAACTATAGAGTGTACAACTATAGAGAGAGAGAGAGAGATTTTTTGTCATTCTAAGTTTTCTATTTACTTTTATGTGTACATATCAATCTACTGTAACAATTCTTCATAAAATTCTTTTAGAATTTCATTAAATCTTTATTCTATAACTTTCTATAAAAGGACTTTTGGACAAATATATCAAGTTCTGGTAGTATTTGTACATAGAGAGAGAGAGAATTTTTTTCTGTGATTATTTGTATTTGGAGAAAGGAACATGAAAATCAAATAAAGAGTCATGAATTATTTATAATTCATTAATACTCAATGCTCCACTCTCTGTCTCTTGTACACTACAGTCAAACAGTCTCAAACATTATACAATTTTTTAAAAGGCACATAGTTACAACAATTCCAGACAATTTTTTGGAGTTAATGTGCTTTGCGGTGAGTTAAAGGGGGCCCAAAAAAATATGATTGGGTACATATATAAAATGTAAGATGATAAAATGGTTGTATTTTTCATGTCCTTGTTTTTTTTCCAAAACCATATCTGATCCGATTGATATCTTGAAAGTGGTCATGATGAGACTTGGGTGATTTTAACTCGTTGCTTGTTGTTGTGTACAGATATTCTATCTGTCCCTTTTTTGTTGGATGTCAAGTGTACAAGTAACTCTTGGAATCGCCTGTTTTTTTGGTGGGCCACAATTTGATGGTGGTCATACCAATTGTTTGTCTTGTTTTGATATGTACGCCCTCAGGTTTTCCAGTCACGGTCATGCTTAAATAGGGGCACGTTGTCAGCTTGTGAGTTCTATTCCGACTGTGGCAGCCGCACAACCTCTCCCCCTCCTCTTACAAGTCACAAATCACAATCGTCTTGCCTCAGTCCCCAAAAAGAGTCCTTAGATTCGTCATCTTATGTACAGTACAAAAATTTCTTGTCTATACAGAACTCCAGGACCAGGACATGCATTATGTGGGAATTGGGATAGACACGGAATTTTTTTTTACAACTAAAAAAAATTATCATTACTAGTTTATTGTAATTGACTGCCTTGTCCGCTTTTGTGTACAGGCACTAATTTTGCATGCCGAGGATACAAAAAAAATTCTGTATAAATTGTACAGATACAAAATTGAACACATGTACAAACACTTTTTGTGGTTGTAGATGTGAGACATAGCACCCACAAGCCATTCAAGATATATTAGAATGGTGAGAGGAATTTTTTGGAATGATATTGGACGGCATGGAGAGGAAGATGAGAGAGGACTCAAGTTTCCAGTTTGGGGTCCCACTTGTGCCTAAGCTGTGGACTGTGGCCTGTCTTTTTATATGAAGAAGAAGAAGAAAAAGAAAAAAACAAGAAAATGTTTGGTTGAGAAAAGGCAAAGCGGAGAAACTTGAAGAAGAGGGAAGAAGCCATATATTTTATTACATGTCAACATTGTCAGCCAAGCCGTTTTACTTTACTTAGTAATAACAAATCTGAGTTGATCTTTATAGAGGGGGAAGTGTGGACCCAACACCGGGCTTCCACACGTGTTCCGGCTTCGTCTCTCTCTCCCTCTCAAAGAAACGTGTCTAATTTGTAGTCTTTCAAATAAAAACTACCCTCTCGTCTCTTAACAAACTCCACAATACTTTCATTACATAACACTATAAGGCTCGTAGTACGAGCATATAAAATAATAGAAATTAAGTTAAACTACAATAACATAATTCAATTAAATTTATTTTACTGAATATTATCTTAATGAATAATACTAAACAAATAATAAAAAAATGGGAATAGATTTTATACGACTTTTTTTGTTAATAAAAAAAGTTGCGTTACGCATGAGGTCTAGGGAGTGGGACTAACCCCTACCACAATTTTTGGGGAAAAAAATCTTGTAAGAAGAAAGACTATAAACACCAAGTTTTTTTTATTAATAATATGTTGGCCACTCTGTCGGCATTTTCAGCTTGTCTTTTCGGTCAGTGACGACGACCAGAATGTGTTTTTTTTTCGCCTCATATACTTTTCTTTTTAGGTACCTAGTACCCCTTTTTTTGTTGTGGAGAAACACTGGGGTTGGTTTTTTTGTGTGTCCTAAATTGGAACCTCGAAATAACAACAAGAACAACAAAAACATTTGAAAATCTCTCTCTCTCTCTCTCTCTCTCTCTGGGGATATTACAATTACTTGTAACATACTTTACTTATGGGTTTTGCAGCAGGCACATGTACCGATAAATGGCTACCTTTTATATAGCTTAATCTGGAATATTGAAAAAAAACCATTTCAATTTCTTATATCTTCTATGAAAATGTAACTTGTTTTATTTTACTTACATAAATAATATACTTCTTCTTTGTACTGTACAAACGCATGAGAGAAAAATATCATGCTGAGATTTTTTTTAAATAGAATTTACATTAGCTGTAACTTTACACAAAAAATGTAAAATTGACTATAGTGAGATATGAGTCCTCGAGGAAATTTGATTTTTTTCATAGAGAGAGAGATTTGTGTATGTACATTTGAATGGTTGAAGCGTAGATAAAATTGTTGTCTTGTAAATTGTAGAGTTGAACTGCTGGATCATTTAGCACATAATTTTCCATGTTTTCTTGGTTAAAACTACTTTGCTACATCCGGTGGTAAAATATCCCGCAGTTTAAGTGTGGACATGGAGGTAATGACACGGAAACCATTTCCAGGCGAGTCCCTTCCAGTCACTTTGGAGACTGGACTTTATTCTTTTTTTTGTGTTGAAATTATGTTTTTGTATTCTCCAAAAATATTTTCAACAATTTTAACATTGAGATTTTATATAAAAAAAAACTTTTTTTGAAATTCAAATCATGTACTGACCAATCCCAAATATTTTGTGTCATCCAAAAAAATCCTTTGAAGCTTGGACATAAAATAAAACCAATTTTATTTTCTACAAAAATTTAAATTAATATCCAGAAAAAATTAAACCCTCAACAAAATTAAGCTTAATTCAACATGACTTTTAAAAAGGAAGGGAAAGTTGTTTAAATATTTTAATTTTGTGACATTTTATTGGTCCTCCCTCTCTCTCTCTGTAAAGAAAGGAGAGAGGGAGAGGTCTTGAAATGGGCATTTACACCAAAGCTTTACGACCTTATTCAAACTAATGATAATAAAAAAAAAGAAAGACTGGGGTTGCTTTTACCCCCTTAATAGTGATTGGTACCAAAATTATGTCGTAATTTATTGCATTTTTACAACCTTTTCCTCCTCAACAAGGAAGAGCGTAAATGATGAAGATGCATTTCAAGTGAAAACGGTAGAAAAAAAAAGTCTACAAAAAAATAGAAGCTTCACACATTTATCTATAGAACTAACCTAACTTTATATATACAAGTTCTGTCTATAACAAAAAAAAAATTACATAGATAGATTTTAATAGTACAAAAAAAAGTTTATGGCATTTCTCTCTCTCTCTCTCTCTCTTTCTTGAATATCCCTTGTATGATTGTCACTCATCCTGACTGTGTGTGTACATGTAAAACTATAAAGTATTGTAAATGGTAATATATTTTGTAGTTAAAAATATTATGTGAACGTTTTAAATTTAGATTGTGCTAAAATTGTTTAGTATTGACTCACACCTCCACTACCTTCAATACATTTCTTTAGGCCCCCATTTTTTGGAAATGGCCATCATCTCAAGGGCAGTTAATAGCCCAGTACAGTACAGGAGACGAAAAAAAATTAAATTAATGATTAGCGGTGACAAAAATTTAATTGGAAAAACTTATGGCCTCTCCTCAAACTATTTTTGTGTGTCATTTTCTCCTTCCAATAAATGTAAAACATTTTTTTTAAAACTAAAATACACACCCATTTTGTACAGTTAACTTGCCTCATAACAGAAAATAAAAAATTTTGTTGAAATTTGACAAAAAGCCATAATATTCTTTGGAGAGGACTCGTAATTTGATGGTCCAAACTTTATCAAAAAAAATAATTTTGTTTATTGCTCTCCATTTCCGGACCATCTTTACTTGTATATAGCAGGCCATTAGGATTATCACGAGTAGTTTTGAGAGTATCTGAGGATTGAAATGGGCTTGAATGTATTTAAAGGGGGAAGTGTGAAAAAGGGGGAGAAAATTTTATTTGGTGTACAATTCCTAAAAAGTTAATATGAGCTCAAAACATGTTCCCGTCAAAAACATGGCAAAATTTTCACATGTCCATAGCATTGATACCATTTCTAAAATTGTGTGCGAGAATGTTTGAGAAGAACAGAGACGAAGAGAGAGAGAGAGAGAGACTTTTCCCCATCTGTCAAAGAACTTCCGCTAAAATTTTATCTGCAGATTTACGAGTGGAAGCGGTGCAGAGCGTAAAATCAGCCTCAGAATTTTGAACGTAACTTTATACATGTACTACTGGATCTGGCTCTATATATATCTGTACTAAAGTGTGTGTGTGTGCTGCACAGTGAGAATGTTATAGAGCGAGAAAAAAAAGAAGATTTTGTACAAGTTTTCGTTCCATGGAAAAGCAGTTTTTTTGACAGTTAGCTTTGTTTCCAGCTGATTGAATTTCATTCGTGAGACTGAAAACACACCATGTCATGTTGTTTTCCAGCCCCCCCCCCTTGTCAATAGTAGTAAAAAACAGTCTAAAAATTCATTTGAGAGCTCATGTCTCCCCTTAACTTTTTTTTCAACCAAACACATCTTTCTCCTCTTCTTTTTTTAAAAAATATCCCCCTTCGTTTTATGTGTGAGGCTGAGGGGAGGGAGGAGAAAGTTCATCTAAATTGGATTCTAGTTGAAAATGTGGCTTGTCAGAAAGCCATGGGGTGAAGAGAGTACCATCGACACAAGGAGAGAGAGAGAAAGCCTTAGGTAAATTACTGAGGTTAAAGCCCATTAAAATGAAATGAATATTCTTGTTACGTGTGTCCCGTGTGTTGAAATTGATTTCATTGAGCCTCTCCCCCTCCCCGACTTGTAGGTTAAAAGAGGGAGAGAAAGAAGAAGAAGCGACTGTCTCTTCGTGGCTTTCTTTTCCTTTTCTACAACCGACAACCAACTTTCTCTCTCTCTCTCTAATAACCCGTGTTCCATCCCTTGGGACTTTGCTCATTTTTTCAACTCGTCTAATCACTAATTACTCAACGTCCTGAGTTTTAGCGAGAAACTCGTAAAGTAGTTCTCTCTCTCTCTCTCCTGTCTTTTACGTTTGTCTGTTTTCTTATGTTTGTATATTTCCAAGAGTATATCTATAGTATGTATGTACATGTGTGACTTTCTCTCTATACTTTCTTTTAGTCATTGGCACATCCAAGAATCTTTTCTCCCCATTTTCTCATCCGACTTTTCTTCCCTTTTTCTCTTGTTCTCTCTCGACCAAGAAAACCTATGCAATTATTCCTACTTTAGCTTTATTTTTTGGTGTTTGAATGTGGATTCTTAGAGTCAGAGACTGACTCTGTGAAAACATTGTCTATAAGTTGGAAAAAAACTATATAATAACATTGAAGAAATAGAAAAGAAACAGGAAACTATACTTTGCCCTCTATTTTATCTCTGGTTTTCTCTTTTCTCTCTCAGTCTAAAAACTTTGCTCTCTCCTCCACTCCCCCTTCTTCTCCTTCTTCTGTCCATCACTTGTTCATAAAATATTACCCATGTTGGGAAGAGAAAGTCAATGGTGGGGTTAGTTTTTTTGTATTTTTTTTATCTTTTTTTAAAATTACAGGAAGTAATTTTAACAATTTTTTTGTGAGGTCACAAAACTTTTTGGAATATTTGTCATGTGACTTTTTGAGGTATTTTTTTTAGTGTGTCAATATTGCCTAACATTTTTTGCATCATGTTGATAAAAAATTCAACAACTCTTCCCCAATTTCTCTCTTTCTCTTTTTTGAAATGCGGGGCTTTGTAAATGGATCGAATAAGTACTTGACAATATTTTGTAAATAACAAGAAGGGAGAGTCTCGTCTTTTTGTGGTGGGGTGCTACAACTAATGATGTGGGTTGGTGTTTCCCTTTGTTTTTCTCGATTTGATCTTCTCTCTCTCTCTCTCTGTCTCTGTGGCTTTGGTATTACCGTGTGCCTTGTTGTCTGTGAAAATAGAGGAGAGATTTCTCTATAGTTTTATATTATTAGGATAGCTATTATTTTTTTTCTCCAATCGATTCCTTGTTTCTTCCAAGACAATAAAATACAGAGACGTACGTACGTTATACACAACAGAGTGCCAAGGCTTATCTCAAGCATTTACTTTTTTTTGTACATGTACAAGTACTTATGTACTTTCTCTTTTTTCTTTTATTTTTAGACAAGTGAACACATGAGCAGATTTACTCACAAGAGAGAGAGAGAGAGAGAGAGAGAAAATAAAACATTGGCACGTCCTTTCTCTTATTTTCACTCGATATTTTTCTATTGCCCTCACTTTATTCTCCCCCCCCCCTTTTCTAATATTTTTTTTGTACTAATAATAACTTTCTCTGAGAAATAAAATTTTGATCATTTTTATTACAAAAAAAATTCAAGAAATTTCAACATAATGGTTTCTTCTTGGTAAAAAAGTTTTTTTTTTTGCTATTAAAAAATCATTTTATCAATTAACCTTTTTGAACCAATTCGCAAAATTTTTTTTCTCTCAAATTGTATGTCAAAAAAAAGTTTTCCCTTGATGACGTATTAAACTAAAGTAAAGAATGATGACGCAGAGAGAGAGAGAGAGAGAAAGTGACGAAATCGGAAATTGTTCAGCCTGGCATTCTTTTTCATGTACATAATAAATGTAGAGAGGAATGTATGTCAAATGTAGAAAAAAGGGTTAATTCATTAGATTGCAAAATTTATTTTAAAATAAAAACGTTGAATTTTTAAGTCTTCATGCACAACTAAAGAAAGGACAATTGTACAGACTTGTACATTCAAAAAAAAATTGGTGAAAGTCGTGTCTTCTTGTAAAAATTCCTGTATTTTATGTACATTACAGATATACTTTTGTACAAACTTTCTTTTTTTGGGTGGGTTTCAGTTTTGAGAATTTAAAATCCCGGAAATATGTTGTAAAATAATAGAAGCATGGCATGGGTGGATATAGGAGAAGGAAGAGGATGAGGAGTGGGTTGATGTGCTAAAAAATTCAAAAAAGATGAAGTAGAGAGAAAGTGAGTATACTTTCTTGGTTCTCGTAAAGAGAGAGAGAGAGAAAGAAAGCTTCTGTGGCTGTGTGGTGAAATTTTTCGTCTATGAGGATGTCCTCTTCTTTATCTCGACTCTTGTGCTCACTCCCATCGTCGCCATAAGATATGTTCCTCACGATTTACAAACTCTTCTCCTTTTTTTTCTTTCGTCTACACATCCAGACACAGAAACGGTTTCTACATCAGATGAGACTTTACACAGTGAGTTACAAGGAAGGGAGAAAGTGGAGAGAGGAGGGAGATATCAGTATGCAAATTCAAGTGCACTATCTTCTATATCTATATTATATACCACTATCTTCCCATTTACCAATTTGCAAAATTCAGACTCCCAGAATGAATTTTATTTTTGCTCTCTCTCTCTCGTCTGTTTTTTTTACTTGCTTCTTCATTCACTCCTCCTCCTCCCACTTCTTTTCCTCCTCCCGTGTTACATATTTTGAGACACATTGCACTTTCTTTTATGAGCTTTCTCTTTTCTCCTTTTCACCATATCTTTCTCTCTCTCTCTCTCTCTAAATTCTTTGCTGATTCTAGCTTTGCTCTACATTACATTCGTTGTGCGTGTGTGTGTGTGTGTGTCTGTGTATATATGTGATGTCGACTTTTCTAGTGTGTGTGTGTAACTTCATGCGTAGAGTTTTTCTGAAAATATCTCAAAACTCTTTAGAATTTTTTTTTCTTTTCTTCATTCTCCTTCAACTACATCAAAGCCTTGTCTGTTTCCCCACTTTCTCTTTCTTGTATCGCTTTACCTCTTATTGTACAAATATTTCTTCACATTTTTACACTCTCCGCTCTCTCTCTCACTTTCTCTTGGGCTGAAAATGTGTTGTGCATTTTAGTCTTGTAAACATGTAAGTCCCATTCATGTAATTTTCTCACAGGTGATGAAATTCTTTACTGTACCGTTGAGAATACGGATAGAAAAAAATGACATTTTTTTTCTCACGCCATCAAAAAGAAAGCAACACTTTCACTAGTATTTTTCATAAAAACATTTATCATCTATTAAGACTTACCTGTCTCGTCATAATTTCATGAAAAATATTCAATTTTATTTGTATACAAAACAATGATTATTTTCTATTTTATATTTACTAATTTTTATTGGTAAATGGAAATGTACATTTAATTTGTATTATAACTCTCAGGCCTTAAAATATAAAAATTAAAAAAGAAATAAATGTGTCTCTTTAATAAGAAATAAAATTCATTTTTTTGGCTTTAAAATAAAAAAAGATGAATATCAACTAAAACGACATTTGTCATGATTACCCCTCGTAAAAGTCATTAGATTTTTTTTGTGACTCTGTTACATTTATGATTTTTAAGTTATTCTTTACATTTACAAATGTACAGTAGAAAAATACACCCATAAGTAAAATAAAAGAACCCGGTTAATTTTTGGAGTGATACAGTCGTAAAGTGTATAACATGCAATTTAAGCATAATCCTTATGCATAAAAGTTGCAAAAGAAAAACATTATTTTTTATAATGTAATCACCCTTACAAATTTGATTTTACATTAAAACCATTTTTTACTCTCTCTCTCTCTCTTTAGAAACTTTATGTTGTAATTGAGGAAAATTAATGCTGGACTCAAGTAAAAAATTGGTGGAACTGAACTCCAGGCATTTTTTTCTCTTACTTTTTTGCTCATACTCTTTTTTTCGCTAATAAGAATTTTTGTGCAGAATTATGCATTTGAGAAAGGGGAAAAGTAGCTTGAGGTTTTTTTCAGTGTTTTTTTTGGTAATCAAAATGGGGGGAGGCATAAAATTAAGATTTTGAGTTGTTGGAGAATATGTGTACTCGACTGATATATGTACACACACACACACACTCGTATAATAATCCATGATAAGACCAATGGGCGAGTCATAAATAAAAGCGTAAAAAGATGAAAAGATATGGAAAAAAACAAGACGTTAATCTTAAAGTAACACTTACTTTACTTCAACTCTCTATACTTTTAATGTGTGTACTAGTAAACTATAGTTATACAGAGAGAAAATAAAGAGAACTGTGGAAAGTTTCATGTAATAAAATGCACTAGAATTAAGTACAGTTTTCAACAAAACTATTCTCTACCTCCATGCTCCATGTTACAAATTTCTTTGAACTTCTTCTTATTAAAAAATATTTTTTTTTCAAATTGTTGTCTCTCTACAGAGATGTGTATTTATTTTATGTGAGAGAATTCTGAATTTACTAATAATTGTAATTGTTTCGTTGCAGATAAAATAAGAGTCATTTTTCAAATTAATTAATTCGAAATGTATTTTTTGGAGAATTTTCTAGAGACAGTAGAAAGAGGATTTTATTTTGTGGAGCACACTGTACACACGGTACCATCTTGAGACCTTGACTATAATGGCCGAGAGAGAGAGAGAGAGAGAGAGAGAAGGAAAGCAACTTATTATTTGCCTTCAACAACATGAGCTTTAGAATTAAACTTATGGTCCAAGTTACTCTCTTATTATTATTACTTTTGGCCAACATTTAACATTTTTTCTATTATCCTCTACCATAAGCTACAGTGAGCCAAAATTTCCAAAATACAAATTCATTTTTTTCTCTCTCTGTGTACTACTCTATGGGACTTATAGTCATTTACGGAAGTCAATTTTATTAATCAAAACTACACATTTTTTTATCTTTATGTACGAGTACCTTCTCTCACAATTGAGAGACGTAGTTTTGATCATCAACCACAGTACAACCTACAGAGATTTTGAGGGTTTAGCTCTAAAGCTCATGGATAAAAAATTATTTAATAGGTTGGAATATTTTTCTTTTGTTTATTCCAAGACAAAAAAATAAATTGTTAATTTTTAGGAAAAGTGTGTTCAAATATTCAATTTTAATAATTATTTTACTAGCTTTTAAAATATTTTAAGCTAGTGCAAAAATAAAAGGATGAAGTACCAAGTACAAATATGAGATAAAAAATGAAGAGAATCTTTTTTTGAAGCATATGGAATGTGGTTCTTTATTTTTTGGGTCTAAATTTAACAGCACGTCGTCGCGTCGTCGTCATCTTCATCATATTCATAACCAAGCAAATGTACACACTGGAGTCTTAGGCTAGTCAACTTGTTTTTTTGTCCTCTCTCTCTGTAGAAGCTGAGACTTGTTTTTTGGGAGATAAAACATTATACGCCAACCATTTCCTATGACTCCCTATGTCTTGGAGAGGAGACTGTCGTGGATATTTTTTTTCTCATTTGTTTCGTCTCAATGGGATGGTTACTCCATGGAGGAGACAGTGAAGAAGCTTCAATTTATTTCATGTATCTCAGCAAGAAGGAATTAAACTGAGTCCATCATAAAACAGTGGGTGGGCTCCAATTCTTTTTATTACAAATAATATTTCTTTTATTTGGCAAACCACCACAGACCATACGTAAACTACACACACAGACATGGAAGACACTTTCTCTCCCATTGCAAATATTTTTTTTAGTTAGTAAACTATCTTCACATGAAAAATTCTTCATGGCTTCCACTTCCACGCTGTGCGAATCACTCTTCCAACAGTCTCCTTCATCTTTGTACGCATACAGTGCAGATAACAACGACAAAAAAGCAATGGCTTTTTTAAAAAAATATTTGAAAGAACACATTCAAATTATTATTTTACTAAAAAAATGTCACTTGAATCATAAGCTCCAGTTCTTTAAGAATATTTTTTTACTAACCACAAACTGAAACTTATTTGAATATTTGAAGATTGACAAAAGTGACCATAACAAAATTTTAGAAATAATTTGAGCGGGAAAAAGCTTTGAATATAATAGAGGTTAATGACTAACGAGGCAAAAATGAGGCGGTTGAAGTAAAAAAAAACATTATTTTGAACTGAGTACAAAAACATTATTCTCAAAAAAAACTCCAAGTAAAAATATTTTGTGTACAATTAAAAAAAGAAATAATTTCCCACTGAAAAATCTAAATCCCCAAAAACAGGAACAGGAACTTTTTTACACAGGAACTTTTTTTTTTACTTGAATCTTGGACCAATTTGTACCCCTCTAAAATACCAACTAAATTTTAAATCTCTATAAATTTAACTTGAAATTATCCCAACTCAAGGTACTTTACAAAGCAGAAAAAAAAATTTACTCTATACAAAATGTTAGAGTACAGTGCAGTGTGACACTGTAGAAGAACATGTCAAGGGTCACACGTCAGGAAAGTTGTTTGCAAAAAAATTCCAAAGAGTTTAGGGTTAATGTTAAGGGAAGGGAAGAGATGTAAACATGACGGTACTTTTCAGTAATTACGAGTGTAACAAGGTAAGTAGTTTTTTTAGTAGTAACTAAATAGGGAGTGTACATACGTAGGGAGATCAAAAAGTAATGATTATGATTTTTCATCTCCGTTCCTTGTAAAGCGATCACCAAGATATTTGAGTATGTTGTACTAGAACTTGTTAGAGGTCTACATAAAAAATTTGAAGTTTTGAAACCAATTTTAAGGGTTTCAAAAAAAATAATT
>JAQIVZ010003066.1:0-16190 GCA_034700945.1 Arrhopalites spinosus | reverse complement strand
TAGAATTTCAACAGTATTTATTTGGATTTTTTTTCACAATTTTACATTTTTCTGAATCTTGGTTTTTTTATTTTTACAGTCTCGTTAATATCATTTTTAGCGACACTCTAAAATTCAAATGGAAAAAGTGCAATTTGAAATATTTAACAACAATGATTTTATTCCCTTAAAACTTTCAACATCGTTATAATAAACGTTTAATAGTTAAAAATGAATTAAATTAGTCAATTTGCATCTCATTTGCATAAACATTGAAATGGAATGCAGTGGGAGAAGAGAGGCAAGCTGAGAGATTTGAAGGCGTGCTGCACGTGGGAAATTAAACAGCAATTAATTAAATTTAATCAAGTTATTCTCCACTCTAAACTGGAATTCAGACAGAAAGAGGTGACCTCAGTTGATGTCATCAATCTTCAGTTATTTGGGTAAGTGGTCAACATTTAAAATGTAATTAAAAATCTGTTTCATTCCATCTAAGCTGCGTAGACTAAGCATGGTTAATTCTCAAGTACCGTAGAGATGATCTTTTGTGTAATTGTTAATTAACTAATTGTGGATAATCGTCAATTCAGGAACACGTTTGTGGTGGATTGAAGCTGAAGAAGAGGTGTCTTTTGACCTCGTAAAATTTTTATTTGAAATTATTAATTTCATTGCTCCTGAATAGTACAGATTGTATGAAAGAGCAAAAACCAGGTCAGTTTTGAATAAAAATAAATAATACTGTTAATTATCAATAAAGTTTGTGTATTATTGATAAATTTGTTCTCATGCCCCTCTATACTAACAAAGTAAGAAGAGATATAAATAATTTAAAGCCAAACTGTTGTTTATTTTCCCCCCTTTGTGTCGACAGAAAATGTCATCGATCGTAGAAAAAGAAGTCTCCTCTCCCGTCAATGAAGGTCAGGATGATGTCCTGTCTTTCAAGTGTCCACAATGTCCCTTTAAAACCAAGCATAAGAACTCGGTCAAAGCCCACATGAGAAGTGTTCACTCGGACCATCGACCCTTCAAATGCACCCTCTGTCCCTTCAAAACAAAACTAAATAGCATCCTCAAAACCCACATGACCATCCACAGTGGACTCAAGCCCCACAAATGCCAATTTTCTAACTTTGCCTATGCGACTTCTCAAAAAATTAATTTGTCCCTTCACATGAGGACACATACAGGAGAAAAGCCTCATGAATGTCAATTTTGTCACGAGAAATTTTCCCAAAAGTCCACTCGTGTAGGTCACATTCGAACACACACGGGAGAGAAACCATTCCAGTGTCGTCTTTGCGATTATTCTTGTGCTAGGAGCAGTGGCCTTGTCATTCACATGAGAGGTCACACGGGAGAACGTCCGTATCATTGTCAACATCCGGGTTGTGACCATTCTGCTAAAAAGAGCACTGACATTAAATGTCACCAGATGGTCCACACTGGGGAAAAGAATTTCTCTTGCCCAACTTGTGACCACAAATTCGGAGTGAAGGCTAGCTTAGATAAACATATGAAAATCCACTCCAATGATAAGCCCTTTTCTTGTACCCTCTGTCTATATCGTTCTAAACAACGTGGAAACATCAAAACCCCGTGTCACGACCGAAGACCTTATCCCAAAAGACCTTACGACAAATTACCTTAGACATAATACCTTACAACAAATGACCTTGAGAAAAATATTTTTTCACCAGGTTTTATGTCAAGAAGTCTTACCTTGCCTTTGAAGTAAAGCTTCACCCGACCCTTCAGAACAGAAAACAGACTTACGCAAAATAATTGAAGGTGCAATTCATTTTTAAAAACAAAAACTCCAATTTATTAAATAAAGTCATGATGGAATAATTAAAAGTAAAATGAAATGATGGGAATGATAAGATGAATAAAATGTAAAACCAAATTTTATTAGAAGAAGTACATGTTGGCATGGGGCAAGAGAAAAAAGGACGCTAAACATTCAATTCCAGATTGCTGGCTGTTCCCAAGAGATAGCGCAAAAGCGCTTGGGGTGCCATATTAGATTGGTAATTTTGGACTTAGCGTAGGTTGTCGAATAGTCAATATAACTCAGGTCACGAGAAGTCACCGGCCCGAATGTCAGTTGTGCCAACTAGAGAAGGTCATAGCCGGCAAAAAAAAATGGCCGCCAACTTCGGAGCTTCATCCAGGGTCGGATGAAGCTCCGAATTGCATGTTCAGATTTCTTGTTGACTTAAAACCTGGTGAACAAATATTTTTCTCAAGGTCTTTTGTCGTAAGGTCTTATGTCGGTAAGGTCATTTGTCGTAAGGTATTATGTCTAAGGTAATTTGTCGTAAGGTCTTGTGTCGGTAAGGTCATTTGTCGTAAGGTATTATGTCTAAGGTAATTTGTCGTAAGGTCTTTTGGGATAAGGTCTTTCGTCGTAAGGTCTTATGGGTTAAGGTCTTCGGTCACGGAGCCCAAAACCCACATGACCAATGTCCATTCACAAGAGAGAAATTTTAAGTGCCATCTTTGTGCTTTCGCAGGGAAGACAAACTCAAAATTAAAAGTCCACCTCAAGACTCATTCCACAGAGAAACCATTTGCCTGTGACCAGTGCCCCTTCAAAACCGAATATTCTAGAAATTTGAAATATCATCTAAGGACTCACAGTGGAGAAAAACCATTCGCTTGTCCATTTTGTGACTACGAAGGGGCTGCTAGAAGAGACTTGAGACTTCACATTACAAAACACTGGTGAGAAGCCATTTACGTGCCCTTTGTGCCCCTATGCCACTGCGAATGGTTCAACAAAACTGAAGAGGCATATGAAGATCCACGAAAAGAAAAGAAACGAACAAGAAAAAGGCTCTAATGGGTCAGGTGAAGGTCATGAAAAAGAAGAGATCATTTAACTGCATGTTGGGCTATGAATATTTATATATTTAAAGGATCATCAAATATATTAAAATAAATACTAATGTAGGTACTGTCTACTCAATACATAATACATAGGTGCATATCATTCCATTTGATTTGAACTACTTCTTTTGAGTTAATTTTAGTAGAAATTAACTTTCAATAAACTCCTCTGTAAAATAGGAAAATTTTAGAATAATTCGTAGTTGAATGTGTCTCTGGATTGAGTTTAATTTTTCATATTGTTTAGTTTTTATGAAAGTACTTGTCGTTTTAATTTGTAGCCTTGTGAGAATGACATGATTTGTATACTTCCAAAAATTTACAAATAAATAGAAATGTTGTACTTGATCAGCTACAAAAATAAAAAGCATTCCCTGCATTCATTCTCTTTTTAATTAAAGTTTAGTTTACATCTAAAACTTCCTTAAATGAATCATCATTAAACTTTCATCAAGTACAGATGATTGACATCAAGTATTGAGTCCAGCGCGGACTGATTCTATTCAAATTATTTGGATTATTTCTTTTCACAATTTTTCTGCAATTTTTCATTTTTCTAAATCTTCGTTTTTTATTTTAACAGTCTTGTTAATATTATTTTTAGTGACACTGTAAATAAAGACGGAGTCAACTTGTTGAGACAATTTGGATTTTTTTCTGAATCTACTTAACTCCAGCTGTCAATCGTACTTTGCAAAAAAGCCAACAATGGACGTAACAAAACCCGAATTTTATTGGGTTCAAGACAGATGTTATAGAAAAAATCCGTCAAGAAATAATTATCAGCTTTCTCATGACATGGAAGAGGACTTGTCATCAAGGCCAGAAAGAGATACTCATTCAAAATTTTCTTATGATGAGCTTGAAGATGAGACATGTAAGTTATAATTTGTTTCATAAAAAATTTAATTTCAAAAATAAAGGCCACGATTAATGTATGAAATTATTCTACTCACAGGTGAATTGGACATGTCAGAAGAAGATGACGACAATTCAAAATACTTTGTAGAAGAAATTTCTAACGGTTTCAAAACACAATGTGAAAATATCTCCTCTGGTTTTTATAATGTCATAATTGGACGAAAAGGAGAGACCAAAAAACGACTTGAGATTGAAACAAATACAAAAATTATTGTCCCTCGTATCAATGAGAAAGGAGATATTGGTATATATAATTTAATCTTAAATATATTAAAGTTTGTAGCATCAAACTAATTTATGATTTTTCTGTTCCATTACAGTCGTTCGAGGATCAAGAAAGAGAGATGTATTACGTGCTCGTCGTCGTATGGATCTCATGTGTTCTCAGGCAAGACAAAAATATTTATTCTAAATAAGTCAACTTTAATTCTAGCAACAAATTCCTACTTAATTTATAGGCCAGATTTAAGAAAGACATGACTCATTTTATTTGCTACCCATTGAATGAACCTTCAGTCGTCAAAAAGTACAATGAATTCAAAGTAAGATGTTATACAAATTATTAATCATATTGTGTACAAAATAATTACATATTTTAAATTACACCATGTAGGAAAATATTTTACAAGATTTCGGGTCAACTGGTCAAGGAATAGATGAAGCAATTTTTCAAGCACCGGAAAAATTTCATCTTACATTATGTGTGCTCGTCCTTCTTGATCCTCGAGAACGTAATGAATTCATACATGCTCTAGCTGCCTTGACATCAGATGTAAAGTGAGTAAAACTCTCGAGTACATAAAAATTGTTGAAATATTCGAATGAATTCCATTTTTTCCATTCTAGAAATATCGTCGGTAACAAAGTACATAAAGTTGGACTTCACGGTTTAGAAATAATGAATGATGATCCATCTGCAGTGGATGTTCTGTACGCTAAAGTCTCTCTGGAAGATGATACACTTCAAAAGTTGGCTAATTATGTAGTACAAAAACTTGACAGCACAGGTACTAATCTTTGTACATGAAGAGTAATTGTAAATTCGAAATAAAGTCGTGGTATTAGAAAGAATAATTAACTTTTTAAAATAATAATTTATAGGGTATTGCAAGAAAAATCGTTCAGACGAGGTAAAACTCCACGCCACCATCATGAATACCCGATGGCGAGCAGAATCTTCTTCAAATTCCAATGCAGCTGTAGGAGGAGGACGAAATAGAAATCAAAGAGAAACTTTTGATGCTCGTGATATTTTGGAGGTTAGCAATTAATTTTAAATAATTTACAATAATTCCAAAGTTTTCAAGCATTTTAAAAATTAATTGTCAATTTTTGTTCTCTTTTTTTGTAGAAATATGGTAACTTCAGCTTTGGCACAATTGAAATAAAAGAGTTGAAAGTTTATACACGACATACAAGGACTAATGATGGATCCTATAGTTCCTTGACGACTTTATCTCTCATTTAAATAAAATTTTGTCATTATGATTCTAACCTTATTTGTACGACAGTTAATTTTCAAAACTGATGCTATTTTTTTGAAATAATAATCAAAGTTTCATCACAAAAGCCGAAAGAAATAATGTCGTACAACCTTCACCTGTTTACTTTGTTATCATATGAAATGAACCTATAGTTAAAACTTGATGAATTAGATCAATGAATGACCTCAAAGAGAACCGTTTTTCAAAACAAAGAACAAATTTCATATATTTTTTTTTCAGCTTTTATTATATAATAGCAAAAATGTATGCACTGCGAGTGTATAGGAAGAGTATTTTATCAAAAAAACTCTTTTTACCATTTTCACAATATAACAACAGAAAAAATAACTACGATTAGGAGTAAAATAATAACACTAAATATATATTTCTGACTCATCATTTTCTCTCTTATCATATATTTTATATAAGTATAATACTTATATACTCTATTATTAAAATTCCTCACTTAAATCTAAACTACACTTGTTAATAGTCGATATATATTTTTATTTTATATATTACAAGCGGTAAACTAACAGTCTTTTTTTCCAAAAAAAAAAAATCTGACAAAATTCATGCTTGCAGTCAATTTGTCAAAAATACACACAAAAAGAAAATTCCATCACCTTCTACTATTAAACTCTATTATTTTTCCATTTGTATAAGTATCTCTTTCACACATTCATCAAAAAAGGTACGCTACCTACTAGACACTAGTACTCTTTGTAGGATTTGACATGATTAGCGTCCCATTTTTTAAACCTGTATACTCTCTTTTTTTTGAAATTATAAATGTTATTATCGTATTTTTTTTTAGGTATTCTTATTTATCAATATAATCATGAGTACACAGTTGAACAGTACTTGCCCCAAAATGGCAAATACAATTAAAATTTAAAATTAAATTATCTTAATATAGAATCACAGCTCGGTACAATTTTATATAATATTAAATATAACGCATATAGTAATATCCCTTCGAGACTCTCACTACATCATATATATTTTTATGTATATAAACCTGGTTATAATTAATTATAGCCCAACATTTTTTTTTCAACAACAAGAGAGGAGCCTAATAAACACAATAATTAAATAATTATTGTTAAAATTTTTTAACTATATATAATATAGTAAATTTATATATATAGTGTGCCTTCATCGGCCTTCATCCTTTATTCTTGACTGGCTTCGTCACAAAAAAAAAAGTTGACATCATCACCCGTCCTTCTCTCCCTTATTTAACAACAATAAATTTTCAAATTCATTTCTCTTCCAGCATTCAATCGTGTGTACTCAATCATCGTCATCACAATGGAGAGGTTTGGAGATTCTTGAAATTGAGATGAAGAGGAAATTCAACAACAAGAAACTTTTCTCTCTTTTCTTTTGTCCCTTACGGAATTATTAAGAATTTCCACCACTAAATTTTGACGATGAAGTTAATTGTGCCAACGTCTCCGTCGTTGCATTGGCTTTCAGTATGGCGTTCTATGAAATAAAAATAAAAAATACAAAAATATTATTCACTGTAACTTAATGACACGTGTAATTATCATAATTATTATTTTTTTTAAAAAAATAGTAGTCCCCCATACCTCATATTCTAATTGACTAATACGTTCCATTAACTCGGAGATTTTCTCCTTGAGTACCTCCACTTCCTCCCGTACAGCAAACATCAAGTGACTTTTCACCAAATCCTGTAACAAAAAAAAATATTCATAAATGACAATGTCAACAAAGGTCAATTTATTAGCTGAATTTCCCCCAAAAAAGAGTAGTCACTCTTTCAATCATTTTCCCCCTTCAATTCAATTTTCCTTAAACAAATGACTCTTTATCACGCACCCAATTATTTTTAAAAAAATTGCATCAAATTAAGAGGTCATTCCAAGTGTCCTTGAGTCATCATAATTTGATTCAATTTACCTTCTCTCTATTAAAATAGGATTAAAAAAGGATAATAAATAATGAACGTATCTAAGTTAATCTCTATCATAACCATATTTAATCGTACCACTTTAAAAATACTTTTTTTTAATCCACTTGAACCTTCCATATTTCACCACTCAAAAAAAGTATTGGCTACAGTAATGTATGATAGAAAAAAGCATTTGATAATTAACAAATTAATAAGAGTATTAAACTAATCACCATCCAAAAGTTGCATAAAAAAACTTGAGCTTGAAGCTTTCTATGCAAAAAAGAAAAGTACCTTCAACTTCACCCATACCAGATAAAACCTACAAATGTGCAATACATGTACATCATATAGACCCTCATACAATTCCCATCCACGTAGCGTAGCGTAGTACTTGAACAGTATTGAATCAATACTAAATAACATAAATGACCTTCGATTTTGTACACCCAATTTACTTTTTCCATTATTTAAACAAAAAGTTAGTTTTTAGTCATTTACTACTCACAGTAAATTTTCTCTCCACTAACTTTCTTTCTATAACACATAATAAAATTATCGACCAAATAATTCTCCTTTCCCAAAACAAATGACTTGAAACAAAAAAAAAAACAAGCCCGGGCTTTCTCTCCAAAATGAAACAGATTGTCCATTTACACATACTGCGCTGTTAACTGTAGACAGAGAGAGAAAGAAAAGTTTCAACCTTGAGACCAATTAATGTCAAACACTACCTCAATAAAGTCCTCTCTCCTGTACAGTAAAGTTACATAAAAAAAAGTTGCATAAATTATAACCCATCATCGTTATTACCTTCTATAATATATCACAGGTAGCCACATAACATTAATCTCATAAAACTCTTTTATACTCCTCAATGAACTTGACTATAAAAAAGTACGCAATACAGTACCAGTAACAAAGTACAATCTAAAAAGCCTCATGTGTCTCCAGTTTCTCTTAGTCTTAATAAACTAACTAGTACTACCCGACCAAAAAAATCGATTCTTTTTATCTTACCTAGACACAAATGTCAATAAAATTCCCATTTATCCTTCCTTCCCTTCATTATATTTAATTACATAAAATATGAGTCCCTTCCATTATTTACAAATATAATAAACCCCCACTTTTCTCCATTCACAAAACCTACATTAAGTATCAGACCAGACAATATACCCAATCAACGCCACAATCTTTTATCATTTATCATAACAAGTAAATATTTGTCTTATAAAAAAAATCATCTAGTTCAACTTCATTAAAAAGAAAAACTTGCAGTTAACTTTAATTAAAAACTTCTTTTTTTTTGAATACCATCAATTTCATTTGAAACCAACTGTACCACTACATATGTATGTATGTACAACAAAGACTTTTACCTTTTTACAAAACTTTCAAAAAAAAACAGAATCATTAAAACGAAAATGCGTCTCACTCACTCTCATGTCTACAGACGCATATCCCTACTTTACTCCTTTGTCTCTCCAAATAATAAAAAAAAGAAGCAAAAACTCTTTACAAAATAAACAACAACAACAATAAAAGAAAAAATAATGTAGGTGTTGGTGTTACAATTAAATTGTCACGAGAGAAGAAAAAAAAAGAATCCTAAACAAAATTCCTTTC
Source organism: Arrhopalites spinosus (assembly GCA_034700945.1). Classification (NCBI taxonomy): domain Eukaryota; kingdom Metazoa; phylum Arthropoda; class Collembola; order Symphypleona; family Arrhopalitidae; genus Arrhopalites; species Arrhopalites spinosus. The sequence continues at coordinate 7,355 of JAQIVZ010003066.1, read as the reverse complement.
ATTTCCCCCCGGTATCAAAATACAACTGCAAAAAAAATGACAAAATTCTGACCTTCATCTTCACTTCAAATGACCTCAATTTCTAGTCAAAAGAAAACGAATAATACTTTACACAAGTCTACTATGTACAATTGTATGTACAAGTACCAAAAATATAACACACACACACACCACAAATTTTATTTAAACGACGCATACTCCATACTCACAGACAGACTCTTGTTAAAAATATTAGAACCCCCCAAAAATATTTTAAATATCTAATAATATTTTTATTCAATACTATTCTCAACTAAATACAAACTCAACTTGAGATGTCTCTTTAAACGAAAGAATACTAACAGATTACAAAATCTCTATAAATAAACACAAAGTTAAATGACTCCACGTGGAAAAAAAATACTCAAAACACTCTTCGTTCCAAATCTCTCCCTTGAATTTAATACTTTGTGAAATAATTCAACTAGACATTGACGACAGTTCCGTAGTGTACATAATGTACATTGTACATATCTGTTAAACTGTACATTAGGGTCTTTTCAGTCAAAAAGAGAAAACCTATCAATAATTTGATGAGCCAAAAAAAATTAAACTTACTATTAACATTACCAGTTAGACCACATATTTTATATAACTATCACACCATGTGTTAAAACCCACAAGGGGCATTATTATTTATAATTACTGACACGTGTCATGAGACACAAACACTAAAGAGACTCGGAAAAATCTTCAACTCTTAAGAATATGAATAGTAAGAAAATATGCATCTTATGTTTACATTTTATTTTTTGAGGTCAACCTAGTCTAAATATGATTTAAACTTTACATTATCCCTTCTAGTCTAGTTAAGTGAGTTTTTAAAAAAAAACATTGCAAGACAACACAGACACGCTCCACGCTCCATTCCTTGTAAGTACAACAACCATTCCATTCAAAAAAGTTTGTTTACAAAAGTCCACACTCTCAACACATATCTCCACCATTTCATTTAGGTATTTACCTAAAGCACAAAACCTACCCTAGATAATGATAAATAAAGTAAATATTTCTCATTCAACTTCCCCATTACTTCAAAACCCCGAGTGAGATATAGTACGTTTCCTCATTTCAATAAAATAAAACATTTATTTTGTAATACATTTTGTAAACTGACTCATTCACTAGACAAAAAAAAATTAAATAAAACTATTCCTCTCTTTTAAATTAATTAAAATTAAAATAAATCCAAATAATTTAATTAAATCTACCACTTACATACTCATCCGGTACAAAAAGATAGCAAACATCATTTAAATCTTTTCTCCATACTTCATACAAAGCTGAAGATGACACTCTTCTATTTCTCTTCTGTGATGAAACTCCTAATGGTCCACAATTTGGACTACTCGCTTTTTGTACTAAAGTACCTCCACAATTCATTTTGATTTTGTAATTTATAAAAATAGTTAAATCACAATTAAATTCCTATTTAAAAAAAACAAGACTTTAACAAACTAGATGTAACAAGTAACAATTTAATCACAAAACAGAGACAGAAAAAGGAGACCACTTGTGCACTCGTCAACATCACATGGAAAACTAATCACCCCCTTCCCAACTCACCTGCTCAATATACCCAACAGAACAGTAAAAAAAACATTTTGTTACAAAGAACAAAGACTTGCTTTGCTCTCTTCATCAGCCGCCCAACAGAACACACAGTGAGGAAACACACACAAAAAATAGTACAAATACAATTACAACCACCTGAGATCATAATGTACATCCCTAAATACAAACAAAAATTCTTTATAAAGTTGTCAACCCTACAAATACAATTTATGTACACTGTACAGACTTACACTAAGCCGAAGTACGAGAAAACCATCAAAATTTTTAAGACCGTTGTGTTAATCATACGCTAAATATTTTAAATACACATAAAAAAACATTTGTGTACATAAAAATTGACAATGACAATGAAACTCTCCATTTTATATTTCTTCACATCACACTAGCATAAGAAAATAAAAATTATAAAATTTTAAGAAATTAACAAGGGAGCCTCCAGCAATAAAATAAAAATATTTTCAAGGTTGTAAGGACATTCAGTAGATTAAACTCTACAAAAGAACAAAACGTGTCTTTAGTATTAATATGTCCACTCAATCAACGTCGTAGTTGTAATCAGTAGGGAGCAAACCAAAAAAAAATATATGGTTTTTTCATCTTAATTTATGTATCAGATCAACATTTTTTTTCTTCTTTCTAATCAAATGATTATTTTTTCACCTTCTATTGTATTTCAAACTTAAATACTACACATAACAATGCTTTCTTTATTACTCAAGTAAATTAAATATTTTTTGACCTCTTCGTCCATACTAACTCCGTGTAGTATTTAAAAACTTTACACTTTTTTCTATTCTTATTATAATCTACTTTTATTATACAAACTTGCACAATGAATTTATAATTCAAAGAAAGTAAAAGAAAAAAAAAGTTTTTCAAACTTAAAAACTTCCTGTATCACCAAATGATCATCAATGGTGATATAAAATATGAGGAGATAAACCAAAAAAAAAATCATTTATATAACCTGTTTAATCTTTACTACTCTAATATGTACTCACAAGACAAATCACAATTACCTAATCATGTTTAAGATCCATTTCATCATAAGTACATACAAACACAAGAGATAAGACAAAAAAAAGTTAAACTACATGTGAAAAAAAGACGATTCTTTGTCTAGATTCATTCTAACAAACAAATAATTAAAATCAATTAAAGTCACATGGAAAAAAACCCCGGCCCTCTCATCGTCATCACTTTACAAGGACTTTAAGATCACTGATCTCTATTTTTCCAAAGAATTTCAATTTAATTTAATGAATCATATAAATAATTCATCCCTCTTCCACTGTCTACTTATAACCCTTGCCTTCACCCCTATCAGCAAATAATTAAGTTAATTTTCCCCTCAAAATCTAAAATTTATTGAAATTTTACAAAAAAAAAAAAGAGACAAAGTCCAAGTTATTACGTATTACAAAATATTATACAATTTTGATGAATCTATTAACCTGTCAATAAATTTAACTATTAGTACACTGTACCAGTCCCACTGACTATAAAGTAAATCTTGTACCTAGTAAAATTATAAATAGACAGACAAAGTTATTTTTACCTTGAATGATTGATTATCATGATAAAGAATAATGTTTAATAAACTTTTAACTTTTAAATATAAATAAACTCTCAACTATTTTTAACCATGATCATAAGCAGGTAGGTCTGTAACTCTGTGTACTAGTGTGTACCTTCAGTCAAAAATAGACATCATTTTAATTATTCTTATGCCTTACCCAACTTGCGTCAATACTCCCCCACTCAAAACTCAAAATCATCAACTATTTAATAGTTAATGTTACTTACGAAAATATTTTCTACAAATTATCATGACAAACGAATTAAATAAAAAATATGAAATTCAAAACTCTCAAAATACGTACACATTCCAACGACTAGCTATGAAAATTTATTATAATCTACAGATATACATATATTACAAGGTAATTTGAAATATAAAGTTTTTCAAACATTAGACTAAAAACTCATTTAAAAAAAACTTTTTGCAACTATTTTTAGCACAGTCCTACTATTTCCGGACGATATTTAAATTAACATTAATAAATTTTTAAATAAATACAAAATACAACTAAAATAGAAAAGGGTCAAGCACACAACGGACAAAAGACTACAACTAATCGTAATTAAAGTCCACAATAAAAAAGTACAATACTACTAAATTTAACTAGTCATAGACATTTTTAAAAATTTAAAACTATTCCCTTAAATCTAACATCCCCAACCCACATGGCTTCATAACCCATATAAAGTCAAGCTAGATAAAATGTACACTAAGACAATTCTTCTATATTTTATGTTATTTCAAAAAAAAAACTGGTCAGAACGAGTTCTATCCTCTTAGAAAATTCCTCTACCCTCCCGGTGACGGGATATTACTGGTACAGACCATAAAAAAATATTTTCTAAAAGAAGAAGGAAAAAAAATAAAAAAATAATATTCTTAGAAAATCCCATTCTAAAACCCATTGTCAAAAATAAATACATATTATATAAACTATCTCTATCCCTACTACATTGTACTCTACACACATGATATAGAGTCGTCGCAAGAGTTATAAAATATTATTCAACCTTACATTATTTATACACTGTGGAATCCAAACATAAGAAAGAAAAAAGTTTCTTTTTCTCCATTCTCCAGTTGTACAAATAAAAAAAAGATGAAACACATTACTATTTCATAGAATTATTACTCCTTTTTTTCCAAAATACATACAACAAAACTTCAATTTGAGAGTCCTCCCCCCAAAAAAAAACTCTTCACTTCATGCCAAGTGTTCCATTTCCCTTTGACGCAGATTCTTTTTCCTGTCAGGTGTCAACAAACAAATAAATTGAACACTAAATTTTTTATTTACTACTAACCAAAAAACTGAAAATATTGTCAATAATCAATAAAAAAAGAAGAATTCTCCCAAAAATGTCATTCCTCTCTTAAATTTTTATCTTCAAATTTAAAAAATTATAGTCCATTTTTTAACTTTTTTTTCTATCAAAATTCTCAACCTAATTTACATACTGCAAATAAATTATTCCAAAAATAACTTTTTCCCTCATTTAATTATAAAAATGGGGACATTGCTAATCACAAATTATTCTCCGTGTTAGTATTATATTTATTATGTAGTCAAAAAAAAGAGAAAATCCCCTTGAAAGAAAATAATAAAAGTCATCCTAAATCCTCTTTAAACCTTTACCCTCAAATGTCAAAAATCTTTTTAAAGAACATAAAAGATTTTTTTTTTTTTTAAAAAAAAAAATCAATTCTAAACTGAAATAACCTCATGTCCTTGCTCCTTTTCTATCAAAACCAATGTATTAAAATATGAACAATGAATTATACAAAAAAAAAACAACTACCAATGATATTCTATTTCCCCCTAAAAAAATTCCAAAAGGATTCTCAAAAATTTCAAACTAACACATTGTAGTGTAGTCATGTATCACAAAAACTCATCTCTGTATAATTTCCACTGATCAAAGAATAAAACACAAGGCATACAAAAAAACGAAGTAAATAAAAATCCCCAGAGTATGTCAGAGACTTTTTCTCTCCCTCATTTGAATTTATTTCTCCCTGCCAAACTAAGGTAAGTATTTGACGCAGTTATAATCTTTCATCAAAAAATAATCCATTCTTTGTATAACTGATATTCCTCCATACACAAGTTTATACTTAAATCCCATGTTTAATTGATGGACCACGTGTGCATAAATTTTCTCTACCACAATAATTTACATAATATTTCCATTACAAGGTAAAAAAACAATATTAGTCAGACTACTGAATCAGTACTGATGATACTCTTGCTCCATTTTTTTACGTCTAATTCTATGAGTACCGGCTCTTTGTTCATCCAAAAAAATGAGAATAAACCCCCCAAAAAATGTATTAAAATATTCCACCAAAAATTTTGTCATCCCATCCCAATTCTGCTTACTCTTTTGCATCTCTACTTCATTCTTCTATCTCAATGAAACTCACAAGTAACTAAAAGTAATACTTTTATTTATTTAAGCTTAAACAAGTAACAGGATTAATTCTTTTCCAGCCTTGAAAGACTATAGAGAGAGAGAGAGGATGCTAGTTCTAAATTAAACTAAACCAATCAAATGATTAAATCATTCCATTTTCTAACTTTTTAAAAAGAAAATAATTCAGTAGGAAAAACCCCCGTACAAAATTCTAATGTAATACAAAGAAACAATTTCAAAACTGTTTTTACAATTCACAACAAAAATCCAGACAATAAAAATAACAAGTCATGATGGATAGTCTCCTGAAGAGAGAGAGAGAAAAAAAGAGAACGGAAATAAGCTGACCATGGTTCATATTTACTTCATGTGATGATACAATTAAAGCCCATATATAATACATGTATTACATAAATGGTCAATAAAAACATCCAAATTGAATTAACGACCAAATAAAACAAAATGCATTCCACCATAAAAGTACATAAAACTTCCTATATCGTCAGACTTTTATATACATAAAAAAACTGTAAATTTACAAATACATACAAATGTGTAGTCAAATCATTTAACCTTGCCATTTTGCAAAAAAAAATTTCAAAGAACCAGACCATCTTCTATCAATTACTCTTTTAACTCTCAAAACAAAACTCTTGACTCTCTATAAAAGAATTCATGACAATTTGAATCCTTTACTAAATTACTCACAACGAAATCTATATTAACATCTCTTCAAAAATAAAAAAAAAAACTTCAAAGAATTTCAAAAAAAAACCATTACAAAATGAGACTTGTCTAGACTCTTGAATTTTTATATAAATTCTCACAAATTATTTCCATTCAAAATTTATTCAAAATCTCAATCAAACATTAAAACCCCGCTATCATATTTAAAGACAGCAAAAAAACTTTTGTTTTTTGGCTCAATCTCAATTTTACCGAATATAACTTCTCATACCCAAGACACAAGTTCTAGCCCACACATATGACAAACACACAAAAGTCAAATACTTTGTGACTCACATTTCAAAATGGTTTAAAATCACGTTCATACACAAAAACAGATCTACTAGAAGAAGATTCACAAGTAAGCTACAACACATACATAATAAAATTACCCTTTAAAAAAATATGTAGATTACATATAAAAAACATCCAATTTTTATCTACTATATTCCCATTTCCATATTCTCTTTTCAACAAAAAAAAATTGTACACGTGTACAATAACAAATAGAAGACAAGAGGGAGAGAAGAAGAAGAAAAAAAAACTTGGCAAATCTTTCAAGAAATCTTTTCTTTTGTGCATGTCTCCAACTCCCAACACCAAAAGATTTTTGCATGTCACAAAGAAGAGAGAGACAAAAAACTAAATGATGTTGATTGCACTTCCTCAACTTGAGAAAGTACAACTCTAGTTAATTTTTCTTCACAGGGTTGTGACTAGATACTACTCAACAATTTTAATTTGGACGAGTCAACCTTTTAATGACAATACCAAGAGACACATACTCACCCATGATAATTAGCTCAAAGACACATGATAAAGATGCGCCAATGAAGGTTTGAACGAATGGAAAAATTAATTGCGCAGTACATTTACAATATTTTTTAAATTTTATTTTATACAAATAAACTGTAATTCATTAACAGTAGTTTGGTATATTAGAGAGATAATTCTAATTCTCCCTTTCCGATTTTGATGAGGTTTGATCTAGCCGTCTTCATAATAGAAATTACAGATTT
>JAQIVZ010003065.1:0-16209 GCA_034700945.1 Arrhopalites spinosus | reverse complement strand
GACTTCAAGCCTAAACAAACATTTAAAACTACCTGCTCTTAATCTTTTAACATGTCGAAACTAGGGAAATAGTGCTCCCATAAGAAACCATGTAGACTGACAATTGGACACTGTATATAGCATATATTCAATATTATGTATCATAATATTTTTATTATTAATTTATTATAAAATTTCTATACAAAAAAACTATTATAATAAATGAAAACTATTGACAGTTATTCATTGTGCACAATTATTATGTTGTTGGAAGTATTTTATATATGTAGCTATTTGACAATAGAAATACGTCAGACTGTCACTCAAGCTGAGATTGGTATTTGCACGTTGAAAATCGATATTTGGAGCAGGTTATTAACCACATATAACATATATCTACAACACTTCTGATAGTGTGAAGGCGTTGTATTAAAACTTGAGAAATGCTTATTTGCTGCCTGAAACATGGACAAATTTTTTTAAGAAACTTGCTGTCCGTCTTTATTCTACTACCCTTGCTGTCCGTATACAAAATACTGTCACAAGAAATTATACAAGTCATGGGGTCATGTAAATGGGTTTTGCAGTAAATTGAGTATTAAAATGTATTCACAGTTTGTGTATGCTAAAATCAAAGTTACTATGCTCGTAATATATTTTTATAGTGTATGTACATCCTGTTCTTACTCTTACTTATACAGAGCTCTGCATTCGAGAACGGAAGAGAAAGAGTTCAGAATTGTACCGGCTTTCTATCAGTGCGGGTTGTTTTAGTTTTCTTCAAATTATTTCCAAAATCCTCATTCCAGTCACTCAATTTCATCATCATTTGTGAATAAACATCGACTCGAGTAAGTAATCTTTCGTTTCTAAATCTATTCTAGATTTTAAATATTATTTAATAAGGTTTAAAATAGGTATTTACATTGGGAAATTCCCAATGGGAATCCATAAGCTTTGTTTTTTTTCTCGATTTTTCTTTTTTTTGTTCAATTTGAATGCCTTTTATTTTGTTAGTTCTCATCATTTTTATACATAAAATGATCATATTTATAATGTTTTCATTATTATTGATTAAAATGGGAATATTCTCAAATATTCCAGTCAGATTACATGAGCAAATAATTAGCAAGACATAATTTGTGAGGTAGGATAAAAATCATATACTCCAATCTTCTTGATTGATTTGTTGTCTTTGTTTTTATTCATTATTCTTTTCTGAGTAGTTTTTCAAATTTCAAGGGCTTGAAATGTAATTAGTACTCCTTTGCATTTAAATTCTTTAGTAAATAAGTTATTTTTAAACCCAAAAGTTGCAGTTGTGGGCATAGCCATGTCATATAACATTAACTATAGTAGACGACGATAGAAACCGAAAATATTTCAGTTGACAGCATTCTATAGTTATCTTGTAGTCGTATTAGAATATTCATACTGTTTAATAATGCATTACACAGTAAAAAAATACTTTTAGTTTTATATACTTCATGCCTAACAGTAGTTAACTATTTATTAGTTGGTGTAATTTTGTATCTCTGTTAGTTAAATACCCTATATGGACACCTAATTTTCATATCTATCGAACTATCTATACAATTTAAATTAATATTACTTTGCATTTGTTGACTACACATACATGGGTATATATTTATAAGTTTTTATGATGTTTCAATAAATTAAAGGATGTTGACGCAACCGGTATACTCTTTCCATGTAAGATAGAGTAATTAAATAAATAGCACACAAATAGTGGTATGGAGCATCATGTTGTGTAGTCAAACCAATAATTTTATTTGACATGCAATGGAACACTATTCTATAATAGAATACAATTTCTATTCTATATTTGTTGCATGTTGTAGGGGTGGACGTGTGTCCTGGTCTCGTCATGAGATCCAATGTTTCGAGTTGATATATATTCTCAGAGTCTCTGACAAATAAAATGTTATAAACAGAAACAGACACTCTTAAATACCTTTCCAGTGAACTTTTACATGTGACCCTTGGGGTTATCATATGTATATCAACATGTTTATAAGTATTTCATCAGCTTGTTTCATGTGGTCTCGAAGGCGAGTCTCAGGTCCAGTATTAGTCATTTACTTATATTTAAAAGAAGAAGAAATTTAACTAATAGTAGTAAAGATGATGAATGTCAACGCTTTGAAGGTGATGAAATTTGGTAAACACATTTAAATGTTTGCAAATAAGTGATAATCATGACAGCTTTTGATCGTTTGACCCAAGAAAATGGTGTCAAAAAAATATAGATAACTTTTCGACACTCTTTAGTTTAAGTTCATGACAAAGATTCAATTCAGTGATGTCTTGAATTGACATCATTTAAATTAAAAACATTTTATTATGATGATACCGAATCAGCCACTTTACACTCCATTAAGATGAGATTTAATACATTGTTATTTACCGAGCTTTATTTTAAACTATACATTATAGCTATTGTAATCTAACTCGTGGATATAAATTAGCTACATGTACTAGCATGAATTTAAGTATAACAAGTCTTATTTGCATCTGTTTTTTTTTGTTAACCTTGAAATAATTGAAACACTAACAAAGAAAAAGAGTTTTTTACCGCTTCTCATTGGAACTGACGACAAATGATCATAGTAGTGAAAGTCATTGGCTTGGTCTATGTAGGTCTTCTTTGTTGAATTTGCAACGATCACAGTTAACTTGTCCTTGCCTGGAGGCAAACAAGACTCAATAATACTCGTTGAAGACGGAGATGAGCAGCCTCTTGTCATGAATGAATGATCTTTTTCCATGTGCTGTCTGCATTCTTTCGTGTACTAACTACTATTGTACAATACTGGATAGGTATTTACATTAGGGAAACAATAGTTAAGTATACTGCCTTTTATCTTAAATAATCGCTTCTGACAATTTGCGGTATGACAAAAGTGAATAGATATAGTTATAGAGTTTATTTCATTTCTATATGAATTTTATCTTTTATTTAATAATTTTAATTTTAATAATTCCAGCTTTTTACATAATTTACGTAATTTTACATTTCATATTGGTACAAAGTTACTTTTTGATATGCATGTAATTCAAATTATACTTTCCACTGAGATGGCTCAGAGAAAAATTAATAGATTTAAGTATAGTTTCAAGTCATACTTTTCTGTGCCAAGATTCGTATTCAATTTTTAGTGAAAGATTTAAAACGGAGTAATAGTAAATATATAGAGAGCTTAGAGCAAGGTTGTGAATTATTGTGTCAGATTCTAAGTCTATTCAAATATATTCCTATTTTGATACTATTAATGCACGACATAAAAATTTGACATGGGACAGTTATTTAAAAAAAATTATGATTAAACAGTTTCTAAACAGCCGTCGAGATTACGAGATTTTGTTCGGAACGAAAATACTAAGTACGTCACTTCAAAATTCTTTGAAGTGTGTTCTGTAAGTACAATATGAAGGTGATGTTATGACTAACTTGAGATGAATTAAAAATTGGAGTTTTAGCAGACTCTCACCTTTTAAAACTATTCGGAATTTAATCCACCTTGTAGTTCATGAATCATGATGTATTGCATAATGTTCAAACGAAGCGACAGCATTGACAGCAAATTTTTTTATTTTTTTTATAAATTACTTGCTAAAAAATTACAGTTATGTACATTTTTATAGTTTAAAAATTCAATTAAGCTTGACATGCAGGATTAAGCTTAAGTTCACTGTAATACTTTTCGACTATGCCCTCGCTTTTATGAATAGATAAAGGTGCTAAGAACATTTAATTCCAAAATATTTATTAGGACTTACAGATAATAGTAATGAGGAAGAGGATTAACTCATGGGTTCAGTTTTATAGTGCAGTGGTTCAAGTTTATTATCAGTTGCAAGCTGCAATGGTGTATGACAGTATGACAATAAATTTGGTATTGTTGATAAGGAAAACAATGGGGAAATTTAACCTTGATTTCTAATATCTAGGATTTGCACCTTAAATACCCTTTTCAGTTTTCCAACATATTTTTTTTTATATTATAATAAATATGATTAAAAGTACATATTCTAAATCAGTTATAGTTTGTAGACAGAGACTATTATTTAGCTGTGTACCTATATAAGTACCTTTTATGACACATTTCTTATGGTAGTAAATTGTAGTAATTTTATGGTGGACAGTAATTCAGTGATTTAATTGATGTCTTTGTGTGAATATGATTGACACGATGCGATTGAAAAAGTCCGGAAAAATACATTTACACTTTACAGATACACAATTCACAGAAAGACAGATTGGTATGCAGCAATGAAATTTAGTATTCGGATTTCGGATTTACCTAGGTATTTACTATCCACTATCCATACGCATTGCATCAAATATATACGAATAGCTATCAATGATGATGAACATGAGGTGAGGGGACTTATGTCGCATGTACTAAATTCTGTCAAATTTTGTTTTGTCGATAAACTTTTGTTTGTGTTTGTGACATCACTTGAAGGCTATCAATTGTCTTCCGAAATGTGTTTCAGAGTTGCAATAGCTTAATTGACAACAGTAAGTCTTTTTTTGTGAAGAATTACTTTTTTATTTATTATAATTGTATGGAGATATTATGGTTATTTCTCCTACTTTTTCTCTCTCTCAAAATGATAATGTAGGGCTACATAAAATATGGTAGTCAGAATCTTGAAGTCAGACAGGTACTCAGCTGCTAAACAAATAAATTCGCTTTTAATATCAATAAGAGTAAAAATTTGTCAAGAGAAAGAAAAACAACGATTGAGTGTCCTTATATAATTAATGGCCTTTTTTGATCATGACATTGACGATCAGTCGTCTACGTAGTTATTCCTCAATTAGTTGGTCAATATTAGCTTAGAAAAAAAGACTGTTAGTCCAGACAAGAAGGGATAATTGGAACATGGAGCAATTAAATATTAGTCTAAATTTGTCTATATACAAGACATAAGGTAAACTGAAGTGAAGAATTAAAGAAGCAACATGTCATCTTATTTTGTCTGAATTTATTCCATGTGTTTGTGGTACTCACGCAAAGTCGTGATATCTAATGAGTTTGTCCTGATGATTGTGTGTGTGTGTGATCAGTGATCAACTTTAACAATATATACCTATACGAATTTACGTACCATAAATAATACAAATTCTTGGGAAGCAGTATTTTCCTAAATTACAGTAAAAGTTTTGAGGTTCCTGAAAAATCATTATTAGGGAAACGAGTTGTTATTCAATGTCATGACGTTTTTAGAGTCAATAATTGTGTACCTTTATGTGACAAAGTCTTTCGTGTGGAGCATGAAGTGACTAGAATGAAGTCATAAATGTTTTAGGGTCCCAATAGCTCTTTTTAAAGCTATCCTCCATGGCCTTTTAAAAAAATCCTTAATAACTTTTTCTCTCTCTCATGAACCAGCTTTTCGCTTTTCCATAATTAGACTTTCCAGTTTAGAATAACTAGAGCAAACTTAACTCAATAATATTATGCTCTTGTAGTTCACATTAAAAAAACATTTTTCTGCAAAAAAAAATAATCATGTAAAAATGGTGATGGCATTATAAAGGCTGTCGTGCGGCAATGCCAAGGTCAAGATAACATGATTGTATAAAAAAAGAGTACTCTATATTATTGATATTGATTAAATTACTCTAGAAAAGACCTAAAAATCGATTACAGATTCTGCATGAAAATGTGTCTCTGAAAACTCTAATTGACATGATATTCCTTACCTCATTAAAAAGAAGGGAGTTTAACTTAATACAGATAGTTGAAGTGATTGTGTTGTGTTGGTCAGACTCTTATTTTTTCCCGTAAATTTTAAAGAGGAAGTTTTCATGTAGTACTGGACGTTTAGACTACAAAAAAAGTGATTACACATAAAATTAGTTCAGTGTAGAGTTGTAGTCATTTGGTTTTAATTGGCACATTTATAAAATTTTTTTGTCGTTGTAATAATTTGTACAATAATATGTACAAGAGTTTCATCGTCCCACCAAACGATGATGCTATAACTAATCATGTTGTAACTAATGATGTTATAACTGATACTGATAATACAGATATAGGTACAGAAAAATTCAAAAGTTTTAAGGCTAAATATATAAGTAAAGGAAGAAGGAAATTTTTAGCGTAAAAGATTATGGAAAAAATTGAGTTCACACGGGAAAAAATAATAATTTCTTGTATGTAATTGGTTTGTAAATTGACATGAAAGATTTTAAACTATTGCAATTAAACTACTGTTGGACAGTGGACAGTGTGTGACATTTTTTTTTTTATTATTTTACAAGTATTGGGATACTTTTGAGTTAGGAAAATAGAATAAAACTATTCTTCATTTTAACCAACAACTTGTTGGTCAAAATCAAGTGGTTTTGCGGTGTTGTTTTACATTCATTTTAGGGAATAAAGAGTAGGGTTTCTGCACATATATGGGAGTTAATGAATCGAGGTGATAATCACATTATCTTGTGGTAGACACATATGTAGTAGTAGAGTTTGCGGCATTGGACAAGGGTCGTTTTCAGTATTCATTGACTAGTGTCATTTAGTGGAGTGTGCTCCAGACAACAAAGACTTGACTCTTGTTCATATTTTTGGTTCTTTTTGGGTGTCACAAATCAAACGGTAGCTCACCAAGTCACTTAAATTGAACGCAAGTTGCTTTCACTCTCTTGGAAAAAGGTGCATAACTTTAATTGAAATTAAAATTGTGTGTATAACATTGAGACTATATTCTTTAATCTTTGTTTTTTTGTCAGTATTGACAAATTTTTCTCTCTCTCTGGTTCTATTTTATGTAGAATAAGTAGAAATTTGTAGTACTGTATGCATGTGTGTTATTTTATTCATTTGAAAAGAACAAGTGAAAGTGGACATAAAATATGGGTTCAGCGAATGGTTGTTGTAAAAATCCTCAAGTAGAACAGAATGTGAAGCACAATAATAATCAACAGAATGGTGGAAAAAATTGGGTAGAGACAAAGGAGAGTCCTAGTACTCAAAATGGTCCAAATGGAACCATTGTTGGGGGGCATGATAATGCTAGCTATGATCATGGACCTAGTGATCATCGTAACGGACCCGGTGGGCAGATAACAGTTCATGTGACGAAAGGTTGTCAGAATTAAGTCAGTTGATATGTAATTGTATTGTATATGATAGACTTTTTTATAAAATTTGTAGACACCAAAACCCGAACTTACAGAAAGAAATGTGGTTTATTTTTGAAACATGACAAATTATCATTGATTGAAACACTTTGTCTCTATTGAACTCTTTTTTAAATATATATTGAAAATTGTATCTGTAGAATGAGTGAGATGGATTGTATTTTTCCAAAATCTCAAATTAGACCTGTAATCTCATCTAACAATCATTTTTGTTATTTTCAGAGGTGATTTCAGAGGTAATTGCAGAAGTCGGAAACAAAATGGCAACTTTACAAATCCAAAAACCAGCTCCTGAATTCAAGGGTACTGCGGTTGTGGATGGACAATTTAAGGACATTAGTCTAGCTGACTACAAGGGTCAATACGTTGTCTTTTTCTTTTATCCTGCAGATTTGTAAGTTGATGCAAAATTAATTTAAAGCTACCAGTATATTGCTAATTAATCTCTTATGTTTTAATGCCCCCGGTACAAGCGTAGAGTCATTTCATTTTTGTTGTACAGCTTGCATAAATACGTGTAATTAGCTTGTGCTGCAAAGAAAACTAATGTACAAATAAAATAATGGATATATTTAATGATGCTTTTCAGCACATTCGTCTGCCCTACTGAGATTATTGCATTTTCTGATGCTGCTGATAAATTTCGTGACATAAATTGTCAACTTGTTGCTGCATCCACTGATTCTCACTTTTCTCATTTTGCTTGGTAAGTGAAATCAAACAAAGAATTTCAGACTTTTCTTTTAATGAGTCGATTACATCATATTTATATTGGTATATGCTAATGTTGGATACAATTTTAAATCTCACAGGGTGACAACTCCTCGCAAGCAAGGTGGATTGGGTCCAATGAATATTCCTTTATTGGCTGATAAAACTGGAGATATTGCGAAGAGATATGGTGTTTACAAGGTAATTTGCTTCCTGTTTATAACTTTCTATCTCACGATAAAAAAAAATGTGCAAGTTTATTTTAAAAAGCTCATCAATAATAATGACAGAACATGTAAATATGTATTATACAATTTTTCTTGACATTTTTTCTTCTTCTTACAACTTAGGAAGACGAAGGCATCGCATTTCGAGGTCTATTCATTATTGACGGAAAACAAAACCTGAGACAAATAACTATCAATGATCTTCCTGTTGGGTAAATATAGAGTTTTGCTATTAAAATTTTAAATAAATAATATTCTACGTATATTTGTAAGCATTATTTCAAGTCTCTTTTTTATATTTTTACAGTCGATCAGTGGAAGAAACAAGTGAGCATAACTAATTATTAGCACTATTTACAGTACTTAGTTAACTAACTACTAGTAGTTATTTATTTTTATTGTGTGAGCTTTATTAAGCCGTAAGGAAATATTTAAATAGTGAATACAATTGAGTAATAATAATAATGACCTATTATTTTTACAGTTCGTCTTGTGCAGGCATTCCAATTCACCGACAAGCATGGTGAAGGTATGTTTCTCCATGAAATTTTTTTTTTTGAGAAACTTGATGTACTTTTCTTGATATGAAAATAATGGTGATGATTTTGTTAGTTTGTCCAGCAGGCTGGAAACCAGGTGACAAAACTATTAAGCCCAATATTGCAGACAGCAAGGCATTCTTTGAGCATTCTTAAAATGAATTGGGTTCTGAAGCCTTCTCGCTCGAAAAGAAAATATCTTCATCAGTCTACCTATATCTACTATCCACATACTTATGCACCCGTAAAAAACAATTTTCTCTCATTTTAGGAGATAGTTCCTATTATTAGCAGATTTCTTCCTTATCCTACTTTGTAAGGCGTATTAATATTCATTAATATGTTCAAATTTTCTTGATTGTATGTCATCCTCAATGATTATTGTTGAAGATATGGTTTGAAATAAATATGGTCTTGATCTTACAGTTCAAATGTGAATGGTTTTTATGTCATTGGTAAAATAGTGAAGAAAAATTCTTAGTAGTTATGAGAGTTTGTAAGGATTCATACTTTGTATTTTTTCACATATTTTTCGTTTTCACCTCTTCATTCTGGTCACAAATATAACAAATAAAATGGAATATTTTATTGATACACGAAAAATTATTTGGTTAAATACAGACTGAACAAATGTAACTGTATGCCATTACAAAAGAAACTAATTTCTCATCATTTAACCAAAAAAAATTATCCACTATGATTTTCCCATAAACTCTGTAAATATAGCTATCAAATTGGGATTAATAGACTGAAAAGTGATGATGACAGAAAATTATCCAAGTATAGGAATTTCATATTAAAATATTGTAATTGAATGCACAATTGTCAAAAATATTAGACTATGCTATTACAACTTTCAGTTGCTCTAAAATCTTGGCCGCTGTTTCGTGTGCCCCACCTTTCTCTCCAGTAGAGTCACTAAAAAATAATTTTAGGGCTTTCCACTCCTTGATTATTGATTCGTCAGGACGAGATTTAATATACTTCTTGAAAATTTTAACGATTTCACTACAGTCATTATCCTCTTGTTTACTCTTCAGCATTATCCTATAAAAAACAAAATTATACGTAATGATGATGAAATACACGACTATGTAAGCTTTTTCCTTACCAGAAAAGACAAAGTTTTCCCTCAAGACTTTGAGACCAAGTGTTAACTACGTCCCGTGTCAGTCTTTTCGACAAAATTACAGGAAATCTCTCTATTAAATAACACGACAAGGACAAATAAATTTAATTCACAATAATAATTGCATGAATGTAATGAGTGTACATTTATCTGACTAAACAGTAAGATTTCTAAAGAAAAATATGTACCATCTTTCGTCACAGTTTCTGGATATTCTTGGCGGATATATTTTACTAACAATTTCCACAAAGTTATGACACCCACGATTTTTTCCCATGGTTGATCCACGATGTATTCTGCTATACCTAAGAAATGAAGTAAATAATAAATAGTCAAAAAACTGTTTACACAATTATAAAGTTGATGGTTTGACTCTTATTATTTTACTTACTGTCATAAATGGACGCACGAGAAGCAACTAGAGTAAAAGACGAGTCAATGAATTAATCTTTGCTTTAATCTTATTTGCTTAACCTGTTTTAAATAATTTACTAAAAGTACCCGAGATGCCATCGAGGAGAACAGATAGGTACAAAGTACTTTTATTGTCTTGTAAATAATCAGCTACATTCTCCTTCAAGTAACTAACTAGGCTTGGCTCAATTGCTGCATGTAGTTCGGCATGAATGTCAGAAATTTGCTTTTTTCTAAATAAAGAGAAAATAGTTTTGTTGTAATGACTCTAGGTCAAAAAATATTTGAAAGCGTATGTGAAAGCAAAATTTCATATTTACGTGTGAGGATTTCCATCTCCAGTCGATAAAACAGCGATGGTGTCAGCATCAAAAAATTTCTTCTCACGGCAAGTAAATAAATAAAGAATAACTTTTTTTCCACAATCATTCGCCATCACTGTGGGCATGTTATTTGCCAACTCTTGTACAATAGCCTATCAAGAAAACATTTACATGATTTACAACTCAAACATTCTTCAGTTTTAGTACAGTACACCTAGAAGACTTCTTTGTAAGAATATTGTATAAATAATTAAGTAACTTACTTTTGATACTAGGGTTGTGTCATCAACGCAGTCAAAAAGAGCCAGCATAACACGGTATCCTTGTGCTTCTGTACAGACATCAACAACTTTTCCTTTTAAAGACTTTACCAACAGCTTTCTGACCTGAAAACCAAAGACAGTCAATCATACATTAAATAATTCTCTTTACTGAGAGTCTACTCAACATTTTCACTGTAATAATATTATTTTTTTAAACGTACCTTTTTATCTCCATTCCAAAAGGCCATCATGGCTATACGAGCTCCTGGTTTAGTGTGTACCATCTCAAGAATATTTGTGTGCGTCAAGCTCAACATTTCATTTTTCTCATCCTCGTCCACATTAATTAAGTATTCATACATCAATGTATGAAACAAAAATAATCTCCATCGATTCCTTCACAAAAGTTTTGATCATTTTAAATAGTTTTAAATTTTTAATTATTGAAAGATAAATAATTGACAAGTAGTCGTAGATAGTTTTGGTTATTGACTCACTTGGTAATAAAACGCTTTAGTAATTCTCGTAGGCGGGTAAGAATTTCACCCCTTTGAATTGGCGTTTTTTCTAAGACATCTTTAAGATTTTTGATGCTATCATCTTTGACATAGCGATAGAATGTTGAGCAAAGTTCTTGAAGTATTCTGGCCCTTTCAACTGCATTTGCTTGCTCATTAAAGGCATCTTCAAGGACTGAAAAAGAGAGTTTAGAATATTGGCATATACAGACTATGACTTATACAAACAAATTAATTTCTGTAATCGTCAATTAGTACCTCGACAGCCGACACTAGACTTCATCAATTTTGTAACAGATCCCTCAAAGCTTCTAATGATTGCATGCTTTTGAGCACTATTTCCATGTTTTAACAATTGTATGACACACCAATGGGAATATTTTCCTAAAGAGACGGCGACCAAGTCACTCCTGTCAAAAGTTAAAAATAAAATATTTGATTTTGTACACCCAATGAAATGTAATATGTCTTATATGTCCCAAAATATTTCAAATTAGTGTTCATTTTATGATAATCATCACTTACTTGAGACTCTGAAATATAGACTCCACTACTTTAGGGGGTCCTTTTGATATCATTGCCTGTATATATCTGCTTGCATCATGCTTGTAAATAGACTGTAGAAACAAAAAGAAATAAGTGAAAAGTTTCATCACAGCACTTCATGATTAATAATAAAAATTTGTGGTCAATTATACCTTTAACAATTTATCTTGTAAAAGTTCCAACAGTTGAATGGATAATTCATGTTGCTTTGCCTTGGACGTAGTTTTCAAAGTTAAAGTTATCCATACACGATTTGCCTCTTCAAATGTAGTCTGAACCTCAGGTGTATTCTTTACGGTTTGTCGATGTTTCTTTAGTTCTTTTTTCTCTGCCTTAAATTCTTTCCAATTTACCTTCTCTCCATCCTGTAAAACTGACAAATAAATTTAAATTTGATTAAATAACTAACTGATTTTTGGTGATTTCAAATTTATTTGAGCTAACTAATCAAGAGATACATGTTCGTTTAAATAGTATTGTATTGAATAAATACTTACGGCCAAAGTGTTTTTCTTCGGGTGTCTTAAGTTTTTCAAACTTTCGTTTACCAAGATCACTTTTAGTATCTTCAACCTTGGTCCCATTTTCATTTGCTTCATCTTTGATAGGAGCTGGTTTTGACATTCTTTTAATTGTCTTGGGATCAATCATTTTCATTCTTTTCACTTGTTCCGGCTTCTTTTTCGTCCCTTGGGATGACCGTTTCAATTTTTGAACTTTATCATCCAATTTCTGTGTCTTCTCAAGAACTAGAAATAAAATAAAACCATTCAATGTATCATTTATGAGGGCATGGCATGAATAAATAATTTCAAGAGACTCACTGCTATTAAACTGAGCTGGGCCAATATCGTCCGATTCTTCTAGCTGAGCCATGTTTCCTAAAAATAAATAAAAACAGAGGATATCATTTCAGTACATCTCCCAGAATTGACGTGTTAATAAAATACAACGACCTACCTTTTCGTTGATTTTTGTTTCCTGTTTTAAAGTCAATTAACTGCGTGTAAAAATGAATTTTTATTTTATTTACTGTTCACAAATACCTTAACTTCTCACCATGCTTCCATTCCAAAGAGATTTGAGTATTGCGGGCCACGGGCAAGCCAAGGACAAAATATTCGTGGCGGCAAGACTTCCCGCCGGAATCGTGAGAAAAAAAACTTTTGTTGAGAAACCCTTAATTTAAAGTCCTTAATTCCAAATTCCAATGGCCCTTTTTAAGAATTGTGTTATTAATATTTTGAAGGTGAATCAAATGCAGAATGCTGAAGAAAGCGGAGCAGTATAAAGGCAATAAAATTCGGTAAGTTAACTATTACAAGTGTTGTCATGTTATCAACGTTTTCTGACCATAATTTCGTTTTTAGAAACGTCTCAAAATTGCCGATAGCCACAAGTCAACTATTAATAAATCGACGTTTCACAACAGTCGTGTCGTCATCCTCCCAGTCCCAATTACCAACTAGAGCCCGGTCATCTGTTGCTGTATCATCATTACCAGGATTTTTACGACCCACACTTAGCAGCATAGCAAAGACAAAGGTACTACGGTGCAGTCAGGTATTTCATAATAATAAATAAAATTAAAATTCTTAATTTTGATGGCCTAATTGGGTATTAATTGCGTATGTAACATATGGTGTCATTTTTTTTATTGGTTAGAAAGAAAAGGAAAATAATAAAAAAGTATCATCAATACCTAAAGAGAAAAAAGTGAAGATGGACCAACTTCGTGCTCCTCCAATTAATAATCAAATGAAAAAATCTAACGTGACTCACAAGACAGTCGAAAAGAAATCAATGACGGAATGCCCTCCTAATATTTTACAACAGGACAGAGCAAAATGTACAGAGCAAGAGCAACCGTCTGATATGGATCAATCGGAACAAACTACTAGTAGTAAATTGAGCACTTCCATCGAAGCATGCAGAGAAGAAGTTGAAGAAAATACTTACCCTCTTATGGCTGCTACAGGATTTCATAGTCCAGAAGATTGTCCTACAATGACTGAAATGGAGGAAACTTTTTCAAAATTTAAGATTGGAGCTCATACAACTCCCATCCATACTACACCACTTCGCCCCACAAGAATTCAGTCAACAGCTACTACCAAGAGAACATTAAATTTGGCTGAGAAGATCATCTCATCATCTGACTCTCCCTGTAGTCCATATTCTCCTAAATCAAATTCAAAGTCTTACAGTTTTAATATGACAGGTGATGAGTCAACACTCGCAGACATAGAGGGATATGACACCTTTTCTACTTCAATTAAGAATTACTCATCCGCATTATCGTCAAATCAGCAAGGTATTGAGGAGGATTCAATTTATTTCACACCTTGTGGAGAAATATAAAATGTTGGAACAAGAAACACAAAAAGTACGATACGATACAATTTACACAAAAAGAAGTCTACAAGTTAACCGTTATAAAAAATTATTCATCTTTAAAATCATTTATCAGCCTTTTCTTCGCAGAGCCCGGTTTAAGAATGGGTTGGATTCTTCGTTTGAGTGGTGGAGTTTTTGTTAGTGGTACTTGTAAACAATTCAATATGTTTTGAACTTTTGCTTTGCATATTTCCACGTGCTCATCAACATTCTGAAAATATATATTATATTATAAAAAATACAAATCTCTTTAATACGTTTATCATAAACGGTTTATGACTTAATATAAAACTAAGATTCAATTGTACCATAAAGTGACAATATTAATTGCTATTACTACTTATTGTTGTACAAATTATTATTATGATGAATTTTAAATAGAAAGTAAGAACGTTTGAATAAAAATGGAAGAATTTCTTTTTACCTCTATATTATTTTTCAGTCGTTCGAGTCTTTCTTTCATCAATGGCTCCTTAGGTTTCAATGAAAAATAGGTCGTATCTTTAACAAAACCGGCCCCAATGTCATATTTTTGATGACTCGATTTTCTCCATTCCAAGTTTGTAAACGAAACAAAATTGCCCACTTTGATAATATTATTAACTCCCTCATTCTAGAAACAAGACAGTTATTTAAAGTATTTAGACTATATTCATTCATAAAATGCGAATTGCAACATAATATTTGTACGTATGTAATTTGACAACATAAAAAAATTACCAATATAGTTCTCCAAAATCTTATGCTGAATATATTTTCATCTTCATCTGCCAAGTACACTATTTCACCAGGGATAATAGACAGAGAAGGTTCAATGCGACTAACCAAACCTACAATGTCAAACTCTCCAAATGGAGGACTGAAATCCTCGTCGTTCATAATGTCTTCGAATGAATAGCACTTTCGCTGAAATTTGACTGGAACTTCCACTCCCGAAGCATCAATGCGATTGATAGAAGTAGTTTGAGTACAATTCAATAAAATTTCCTTGTGAAAACTTTGAGACGATTTTATCGTGCGTACTTCAACAACAGCACCTTCAACCATCGTTTGACAGACATCATCACATGCACGCCAGATAGATAGTAGAGCATCAAGAGGAGCTGGAGTTATCGACTCGTCTTCATCATCGGAAACTTCAGTTGATTGTGTTGGACTTGTTGCATCGAAAAGTCGAACCTGTAGACAGCGTTCACATTTTAAAATTAAATATTCTAAAATTACTCATTATTTATTTAAAAATACAATCTGATTATTTGAAAGAGGTTCTATCTTACACTACAGTCGTACACAATAATTACTTATATACTCACTCTGCAAACTGGCTGGGCCGACTTATCATCCTCGATATCCAGTTTCTTCATTCGAACTTCAACCTCATCTTGAATTTTCCTCCTATGTTCATCACAACTTTTTCGTCTCGCTTCCTCTAATTGCTTCCATTTCACTCGAGAGAGTGAGGTCTATATAGTTACACATATTACAAAATAATTTTAGAAAACATTCATACGTATACGCATATCATATTCAATATTTATATTATTTTTATAACATTATTGATGTAATTCATAAAAATAACTCACACGAATATCGTGTAAGTCATCTCCATCAGCATTCTCCATTATTAGTAGTAATTCATCAATGTTCATATTTTCCATCTCAGAGCCATTTATAGATCTACGGCGAATTTTGGGTTTTGATTTTGCAAGTTCTGCCTCAACTTCCATACAAAATTTTTCCCTAGCACTCTGTCGTTTGGCATCATTTGTCATCCGTATTTTCTCAAATCTAGCTTGAGAATAAAAAACTACAAGGGATAAACACAAAATAGTCATTAGTGACAATTCAAAATTTCATTTAACTATTTTGCAAACTTAATATAGTGTGATGTATAGGAAATGCATAGGACCAAGTTTTATAGCTAACGATAGTTTTAGAAGTAATTTTCGATTCTAATGATGATATTCATGTAGTCGTTGTCCC
>JAQIVZ010003064.1:0-16209 GCA_034700945.1 Arrhopalites spinosus | reverse complement strand
TGATTCGAACAAAAAGCCATTCGAAGAAAATGTTTCGAAAATAATACGTTCGAAAATAATGCATTCGAAAAAATTACGTAGGACCGGTTCGAATGGGGGCCTTTGCAGTGTTAAACGAGTACAAACTAACAGTGTGTATCCTCAGTCCAAGTCGAAGAGAGGTAAGGCTGAGGCCGGAGTGAGACCGCATTTTTACTCTAATATCAAACTGACAAGAAGGATTCTTCTTCTATTTTTTTTCTACCAAATCCGTTTCCTATACAATATACATACTCTCTCTACATATATTTGTAGACGTTGTTCAAAAATATTTAAAATTATTCTTTAAATATTTTCTACTGTGCTCACCTGTCATCCGTCAATTGAAAATTGTGTACTGCAAAAAAAACAAGTCTGGAATCTGAAGGGGGGACAAAAATGCGGTGAAAAGGAAGGAGAGCTCCTACTGCCTGCTCAAGCTTTTATTTTTTTACTGGAGAAGTTGCAAAAAGTTTTCTTTTTTTCGTTGTTTTTCAGTTCTTTATTCTTACTGGAGAAAATCTATTTAATTATTTAATTTGTTTTTGAGTTGAATTTTTTTTCTGTCTCTCTTACTCCTTAAAGAAGAAAGTGATCGATTTTTTTAAAAAAAGAAAAAGAAGTGGAATTAATTGTAAAAAATTGTTTTAAAAAAAGTGACGTGTTTACTACAAAAAAGTGTATTTGGATTAAACATAATCAAGTTTTTATTTTTTTCACTAAATCAATCAAAAAAAGAGGATAGTGTGTCTATGTGTGTTAAAATTGTTCTTTGAATGAAAAAATTGGAGCCTTTTTTCATTAACTAGTGTTATTTTAAATAACTGAAAAAAGAGCAAATGAAAACGTGTGTAAGTAAACTTTGTTGATGACAAAATAAATAAAAAGTCTGTCTGTTTTTGATACACAGCTGATTAGTTTTGACAGTCTTTCTGGAGAAAGAGACAATAACAAAAGGGAAGGAATCTCATTAATAAATTATTAATTGTTTTCTCCTCTAACCTCTGGGACTCATTTGATTTATACTGGGAGGATAGTACTAGTGTGCGTGTATATATTTATATGGCTGTATGTGGATTAAATTTGGATGAATATAAAATATTTGGAATTCAAAGTTGACAAGTTGAAAACTATTTTGTAGAGGGAAAGTATATAAAGTTAACAACGAGAGAGGACGAAGAGTGATTCTGCCTATTTAGTTTTTGTTAAAACTGAAGAAGAGAGGAAGTTGGAATAGTGTGTATTAATTGATTAATTAATTAGTCACACAAAACTCCCTGACACTCTCAATTGGATGAGTTGTGAAATATGAACAAATGGCAAGTCAACAACTAAATCTATAATATTCTAAAAGGGTTAATTGTTATGGTCTTGTCGTGACGACCTCAGATCAAAAAATTCCTCTTCAAGAAAAAAATGTTTATATTACTCAATGTACACAAATGATCATGACAGTCCATCCATACAACTTTAAATTAATTATTACTAAATCTAAATAGTGTGTTGTAAAATTCTTTGAATTATTTATCATCCAAAAGTTTAATAATTATAATTAACTAGTGTTTTTACAATAAAAAAATATCAAGTGCATCGAAATCAAATATCCTTCTTCTTCCGCTAAAAAAATACTTTCAAATAATTGTTTTTAAAAGTCCGTTTAAATTGAATTCTTCTTTTTTGTTTGTTCAATGTGAGTGGTTCTTCAAAAGTGAGTTTTTATTCTCAAAAAAAACAAGAATTTTTAACCAAGTTTCAAAAAAAGAACACAATCCACATTCTTCTTCTTTTTGTTCCAAGAGAGAAAATAATTTAATACTCTTTGTACACTAAATAATAATAATGTAGTGATAAAACCACAAAATAATATTTTTGTTGCTAGAAGACATATAATATTATATAGCTGGACTTTGTTATACTCAACATATTGGAAAATAAGGTATGGCTCTCAAAAAGTAAAATACTTGTATTTTAAATGATATTTGGCTTTTAATGCTCTTTTTTTTGTTGAAATGAAATAACTGGCCAAGTTTATGTGTATCAACATTATTAACTTGTCTTACTTTTGCGTTTATCATACTTCCATATATTTCATTGAATACTAGCTAGAGATCACAAAAATCTTCTCATCATTCTCAACTCTACAAATTGTTTTCCTCCATTCAAGTTTAATAGTTTTGTTGAAAACAAGGTGAAGAAGAAGCTCCTTGAGTATCCTTTTAGTTTAATATACTTTAAAAACAAGGTAGGAATATTACATATTATGATATATTTTTACTAGAGAGTTTTAAAATGCTGGGAACAAAAAAATTTTTTGAGGTTTTTTTTCTTTTATATTCTTCGACGATGCAGTATTATTATTATAATAGTTGTTTGTTTCTGTATAACAGTTCCACAAGGAGTATCTAGTAGCAGGAAGGATTCTCAACAAGTAATTAGAAGAAGTATATTAAGGAAGTATGTACATAATTGTTTTGATATAACCTGGTCGATGCAGCACACACACACGCATAAAAATGTGACGACGACAATTTAACCAACAACAAGAAAAATGATGAGAGAGAAGAGAGAGAACAAGTTGTTTCAACTTTTGCAGTTTGAAAATTTCATATTAATATTATTATCTTCATTGTACAACTATGTGTATCGTGTTATTATCTTATACTAGTACTCATTCTTAGTCAAAGGAGTAGTCTCTCTGTCTAAGACTCTTTTTTCCTCGTGGAATAAGTAACAAGATGTACTCATAATATATGATTACATGCAATTTCGATGCAAAAATCTGGATATCTTTTATATATCCCTTGTTTAATAGAGGATCAAGTGTATTATATTATTTTTCTCCAGCTCATAATCCAACTCTGTACACACACAAACTGACTTAATGGTTCAACTTGAAGTATAATATTCTTCCTCTCTCGCTCTCTCTCTCTCTCTCTTTATTCTTCTTGTTGTTTATCATTCAAATGCATCGTGTTAATATTCCATTGTCATAAATCTATCAATCCATGTGTGTGCCTTATAATAATGATGATTCTAGTCTGAAGGTTCTACCCTGTTCCAAAACATGATTTGAAACTGTTGAAAAACTAAAAGTTTAATGATAGTTAAAACTCATTCTACTGATACATGTAGCTGCAGAGGAGCAGCTCAATAGAAAATTAAAATGTTTTGACTAAAAAAAATTCAACAAAAAGACTTCTCAATTGCACTATTGCACTATACGATGTAGGTCCTACATCTTCGATTTAAAGGAGACTGACTACTTACATTGTGAAGTCTTACATCTTACAAGATTGTTGGAATGGCATGGCCAGAAAAAAAAACTGAACAAAAAAAAGTTTTTTTGGAGATTTAGTCAATGTGATGACAATGACCCTAAAAAATGTGTCTGTGTCTAATCGATCTATCCATGCGTCATTGTACATGGTACAAGTTTTCTATGTATGAATTTAACATGTAAAAAAATATATCTATAGCTAGATACATCTTAAATAACATTGTCCCCATCTTTGACCCTATATCAGATAATAACAAAAACAAGAGGTTCAACTTGCACACACACACACATAAAGTTTAACACAGTGAGTCAAAAAATGTACATGTGCTTTGAACAAGAGTTTTTACACGCAATGATATATGTTTATTATTATTAGCATATAAGTACATCTCGTAGAGATTCTCTAGTTTTTTTTGTCTTGTTTTCTTCTGTCAGAAGAAAAAAAAGGACCTTGACTTTAAAGCTCTCTCTCTCTCTCTCTTCTGCAATAGACAGAGTGCAATGATACATAATCATTTACACACATAATCTTTTTAAATCATATATTACATCAATGCAAAAGAATTGTGAGAGAGAGAGAATCCACTGGATGTCTAATTGTTTTTCTATCTTCTTTTAATATTAATTTACCCTGTCACGTGTGTGTACATTCCATCTCCTTGTTAAATATATTTCATCTTTTTTTTCTATTGTAAATTAATTTTTTTTTGAAATACAAAATACTCTCCATGTTGTAATAACATGATCTTTTTTAGTCAAAAAAAAATCTTTTTAATTTATCTACCGTGTCTCTCACTCTCAAGTAAAATGTCATTGACATAATATAACAATGCAACATTATTTCTTGATTGTGTTTATTATGAAAACATACTTAAGTAAATATCTACCTACACACACACTTATATACTTAATGCAAACTTACCTTGTGTAATTAATACAGAGACGTGTGATTAATTAATTTAATTTAATTGGTCTCATGCAAAAAATTATTATTCAATATACAGTCTGTATTTATTCAAAAAAAAATTATTGGCTATTGATTAAGTATATAGACACAACCAAATTACCAATTAATTGATATATATTTATTGAGTAATACAAAATATCTGTACTCTTTTTTTTCTCAACACCTACTTCAGCTTGAATGCTCACATTTAATTCAAAAAAAAGAGAAATATCTCTAGTATTACAGAAGATACAATTTACAATTATTGTAATTGTAATACATTTAATAATAAAATGTGCATCGCTGAGTTTGTGAAACATCTTGTTTTTTTCTCTTTTATTATAATCCAACATCTTTTTCTCACTCTTGGCCGTTACTTTTAATGTGCCGTTTCATTGCAAAGGAGAAAAAGGATGGATTCTTCATCTTACACTCACTACACTCGATGTGGATCTTCTTTGATAGTGTGGTGGATGAATTGTGGTGGTTATTTTTTTCTAAACCAAGCCTCCCATTCCTCTAATGGATAGTCTCGACTCTCTATGTTATATGTAGTAATCGAAAAGCCTGCTGGTAAATTATTTGAACGAGTCAAACCTATCTCATATATATACACAGTATGTATAATGTATGCATAGAATGCGTAAACTATATAACAAGTGCGTATACGATTTCAATGAGCATTTTATTCTACCTGCCTCATCTTCATCTCATATACAAATTCTCTGTATATATGAGTCCATACTCCATACAAAAAAAATAAAATGTTCCTGTACTTTTTTAACTAGTGATTGTTTCTGATGGTTCTTGCACGTTCGACAATGATATGTTGTTCCTCTCTACCCTTTACTTCAATACAAAACCCCGACTACAAACTACAGATATCTGTACAAGGCAAAGAGAGAGAGAGAGAGGGACCCAGCCAAGGAAATAAATATATATATAATAATATATATTTTACTATGCAAAGTCATACTAAAAAAAAGAGAAGCCTAGACTCACCTTCAGCTTCAAAAGCCCAAGACACATAGAACATAGTCTCTCTCTTTAGAAGATGAGTTGAAGGTAATCTGTAGAGGTAAGCGTATAATGTCAAAGGATACTCGTGCATCGAGTATCAACACAGGCATACTAGTATCTATCTCTCTACATACACAAGAGAGAGAGAGAGAGAGAGAGAAGATGCAAGAACCAATGGCTCTATGCAATGTTGTTGTTGTTTGTGGCGAATAGCAATGGCAATAGCTTTGCCTTCGGCTTTATGTACAAAGACGACTCTAGTACTCTTCTCTAGCTTAGTACAAGCTAAGACTGCTTAGCAATCTCTCTCTCTCCCCTTGATTCTTCTTCATCTTGTTTGCGTTGTTTTTCAAGTCATACACTGCATACTGTATCTGTAGGACAGGGAATAGACATGGCCAACATGAGTCAAAAAAAGAGTAGTAGTTTGTACTTTCCTATGTATTATGTCGTGCAAGAGGAGGAGAAGAAAAAAAGACAGTCTTAATATCAGTGCACTGATGAAGCTATACTTCTCCTCTGTATTAGATTGTACATTGCATTGGCATATCATTTTTTTGTGTGTCTCATCAAACAAAACAAGATATCCATCTCCTCTGTTTTTTTTCTCATGTGAACGTGTGGTTCCTGTTGAAATTCAAATTTGTCTCGTGTAACATTAAATTCAAATCAAAACTAAACTTTATATCTGTATTTTACCTTTATACCACACCTTTTAAATATAATGGGACTTGGGAGAATGGCTGAATGTAGAATTGGCTTGGTTGTTGATTAATATTATATGGTAATGGTAATAGTAATTGATTTGACTTTAAGAAAAATGAACATTAAGATGGTCATCCCTCTATTGTTGAATATTGTTGTATTTTTTTATTGTATCTGTACAACAAACAATTGACAATGGAATTGTTTACATATTTCATCCTCATTATAAATATTATCTAGTGTAGTGTCATAAGTCATTAAAAAAGGTTAAGAGCAGACTGGAGACTACAGACTAGTCGTGTGTATAATGTAGACATGTACCAAGAGTAGACTATTAAAAACTTGCTTAGTATTGTGTGTGTGTGTGTGTTATGTAATGGAGAGCTCAATTTTATGATAATATTATTTT
This sequence comes from Arrhopalites spinosus, assembly GCA_034700945.1. Classification (NCBI taxonomy): domain Eukaryota; kingdom Metazoa; phylum Arthropoda; class Collembola; order Symphypleona; family Arrhopalitidae; genus Arrhopalites; species Arrhopalites spinosus. Next base: position 9,834 of record JAQIVZ010003064.1, on the reverse strand, counting down.
TTCTTTAAAATGAGGCCCCTTTTTTGTACAATAAACAGAAAAATATTATTTAAGCACTTTGAGGTCTTTTCTGAAACAGTTTTTTGAGAGAGAGGGGAGTTGCACTTGCTCATGTTGAGTTGGATGCGGTTGAGTTGAGAGTTAAAGCGTGCAGAGTTATTTCCTTGCCTTGCACATCCTCATCCTCATCTTCATCCTCAGTCCGTCTTTGTATCTGTATCTATCTTCTTACAAGTTTTTCTTGCTCTTCCTTGATCTTTTTCTCTCTCCATCTCTTCTAATTCTGATTCAGCGTAGAAAGGATGAGCGCCATAGTTCTTTTCATCTCGGAAGAGGAAAAAAAAGAGTTTGTATCTCTATAGTTATATAAATATACACACAAGAGAGAGAGAGAGAGATGGAAAAGAATTTTCTTAAAGGAATTCGCCATGTCCATCATCGAAATGTTGACTCTTTCCTTCCTTTTCAATTTTCTTGAAATAATATTCATTTTTTTCTATTTTGAGTTCTTTTTTTTACAAAAAAAAAGAATGTATTTTCTTATTTAAACATTATTCTTTATTTATTTATATGAATTTATTATTACAATAACTTCAAACAAGAAGGGGACATGGAATGGATCTCCGTTTAGGAGTATTCAATATGCCGGTGGAAAAAAAAGGGAAACCAAATCACAAAAAATGTGGAATAGCCCTTTTTTAGATAGCATATGATATTGAAGAGTCGAGTATGGTGGAAGTATAGTTTTTTTGAAAAAAAGAAGAATAATAATATGGAAAATAGGAGTCCCTTTTTACCTTCATCTTTTATCCTCCCGACACGCTCTCTCTCTCTCTCTCTATAGATAGGGTTATAGATCCATTGTATATGAGTATAACTATGTATGTTATAGAAATGACAGAAAGCATGTGAAATAAATCCGATGCACTTTTATTAAATATTTTTTTCTTTCTCTCTCTCTCTTCAAAAGCCCTCCCTCACAACCCTGGATCAATAGTCAATTTTCACTTTCCATTTTTATCGTGAGTCATTCAGTCCAGAACCAAGGAGAAGTAGACAAGGAGGTTGGAGCTTTGTAGATTCAATCCATTTCGAGAGAGAGAGAGGGGCTTATATAGTGAAAAACTCGAGTATAATTTTTCTTTCTCCCCTTTATTTTCCCCAGTCTACCTTTCTGTCCAATGTCTTCGACTTTGTGTACTCAGACAGAGAGAGAGAGAGAGTATTAATATAGGAGAGAGTAAAAGTCAAAAAATATGATCTACTCACTACTTACTAAGTTTTTTTTTCATGATAGAAAACTTGAGATTAGTCCATACTCAAGTCAATCCCAGTGGACTTGTCTACATAGAAAAAATATGTACACGTGTGTTGGGAGAAGACAGTCTCCTTAGCTTTTCTTATGTCTATATAATAGCTAATAATATTTTATGTTGAGCCATCTTCCTATATATCTTTTTTTTCTATGGTGAAATTTCAATATCAATTTTTTTTCTTGAAATACTTGAGGTGCTTTATTATAAGCTATACGTACAGAAGATACGATACACCTAGCTATGGAGTTGGAGGATGAAAACAAGGATAAATATGGATGACTGGGTATATGAGTACAACGGGTGGATCCGATTGTAATATGTAGGGCCACTCATCGTTCATGTGATAAAAAGGATGGAATTTGGATTATGGTGAGTATGTATCTATAGTTTTTTTATGGGACACAATAAATATGTATATGTATAGGGAGGGGGAGTCTAATCATAGAAAAACTATGAGCGTCAACTTGAAGCTCTTTTACGTATTACCATAGTTTATGAATTGAAATGTAAATAATAATATATAGATATATGTACAGTTTATAGGGTGGAGTAGTGGGATGTTATAAGGAAATGTAATATAAAGTAGTTTGCAATGATAATAGGAATTTTGGTGGATGGCCGTGGTGGATGGAGAGAGAAAATTGGAGGATCACATCTCTCTCTCTCTCCGAATTTCGGGAGGAGACATACACACACACAGACAAGGACGACATGAAGCAATATCATGATGATGATGCGGAGCTTATGATATTGAGATTATTATTATATGAGAGTAAGAGTATACATATGTATATGTATTGTAAAGTAAAGGGGATTTTATAATATCGTTGATTCCCTCATCCGCTCTCTCTTGGTTTTCTTTTTTGTAATGTGTGTTTATGAATGTGATACTAAAGTGAGTGTGTGTTGAATGAGGGAAAATTGCAATGGAGAAAGCCATCATAAATATTATTTGATCTGCTTCTGCATTCTGCATCGATGAATAATTTCATGAATTGAGCTAATAATGAAGTCTCTCCTCTTGCATAAATTTCTCAGAGAGGGTCTCCATTTTATGTACACATTCCTTTTATGTGAGTCATACAGAGAGTGAGACTGACGAGTAAAATAATTATCTAAAATTTGTCTATTACTCATTTTACTTTCAATGGGAATTGGCTCCTTTTATTAAAATTATATAATATAAATATGTATATGTACATATCTATATATTTATATGTCATAAATTTATAAATTTCAAATCTTAGCTCGTCTTTTTTTTACTACAGTTTGCTACTCTTTCATAATTCTGTCAGTTGAGGTTGAGTACATTTAAATAAATTTTATATTAGGAACACATTTTGATGAGGAGAAATGTTGACAATTGAAATGGAAGATGTGATTCATCATAGGATTTTTTTATTTTATTATTCTTCTTGTGTGATTTTGTGGATTCTATACATAATATAAGATAGACAATATTTTAATAACAAGTTCAAACTTGTCACTTTACTTCTAGTTTGGCATGAGTGCAATTTTGTTTTTGAGAAACTTGAATTTCAATTTAATTGGCTCGTTTCGTAACTGAATTAAATTTTCTTTTGAGAGTATTAACATCGGAGATGTAAATAAAAAGATTTAATTCATTTAAATGTTTTTGAAATTTATTCAATAAATTTTTTTCTTGTAAATTTATGTATCAAGTTTAAGTTTCATTTTACCTTTTATAAATATTTTAAGACTGAGTGTACAGTTTAGAATGTATTTTGCAAAAAAGAAGAAAAAATTCTTTGGAGATGAGTATGAGTGATATTGAAGAAAAATTGTGATGATGGTTGGTATTTGAGAATGAAAAAATAAGGAATTTTGCTAATAATTCTTGGACACATCCGCCTCCTCCTCATCATCATCAAGCTCGGCACGAATCAGGAGAAAGAGAGGATAATATACAATAAACAATAAATAATCACAGAAGAGTAAAGATTCACAAGATATTCCATTTGACTATTATATGAGCTATGTATACATGTAATATATGTAATACATAATATACAAAAACTTTTTCAAAGAGCTCATGGGCATCTGCAGAGAGAGATATAGACGACAGAGTGATAACGGTTTAAACCCTATTACATGGTTTATTCAAGCATCTGCAGCATCATGCCCATAGCCAGACTTGACTATTGACCAGGAGTGGCTTTATGTATCCCCAGCCATGTTCTCTCTCTCTCTCTGTTGAATAGTTAAGACTGAAAAAAGTAAAAAAAAAAATGGAATAAAGTTTAAAACCTCAACTCTCAATTTCTCCCTTGTCTTCCTTATTTTATTTTTTTTGGTGAACTGAACCATCTGCAACAAAATGAGAAGAAGAAGACCAGTTTTGTACGGCAACAATGTAAGAAAATACAGTGCAATGGCAATAACAATACAAGAGAGAGAGAGAGAGATAAAGTCTCTGGACATTAGCAACCACAAAACATGTTACTAACTACTACCATCAAATTATTGACTCTACACACTCTTCTTCCCCGTCTACCCGTCCTATGCACTGCACTGTGTTTTGTAATGTTACAAGAGAGTGTATAACCCTATAATATTTAACGCCTATACAATGTTACAATCTTCATGTAAAAATTTTTAGAGATGGGGAGCAGCGCAGGAGCTGAAGCGAGTCTAACTGCATTTTTTTTGCACATATTTTAAATTATTCAAACTGTATACAAATCTAAGGGAATACCAATGGACCACAAAGTGTGTACTATATACTCTGTAGTCTGTATATATATATATATATATATATATTTGATACACAGAAGACCCGGGCAGAGAAAAGTAAAGTGGGATGAGGAGGAATATGTACAGAGTGTTGCTGCCCATAAAGAAAAATGTGTGTGAGGAATATATGAATATGAATTTCCAAATTATTATCTCTCTCTCTCTCTCTCTCTCTCTCTCTATAAACTAAAAGATACGAGTACAGTGGAGGTATGCTAATGTACAGTGATAAAACAGTGTAGCCATCATCGTTATTATCATGATTTTTAACGATTTTGTGAAGCCTCTCCTGCTCCTCTTGTTGTTCTTCCTCTGGATCTGGAAATTGATCCTGTCCATCTCTCTTGTATAGGTTGACTGTTTACAATATAAAATGCATTGCAAAAAATTAAACTATGCAAGTAGTTCAACTTTTACAGATGCTGATCGTTTATACTCTTTGGAGTGAGAGAGATGATGATGATCATGGAAGTTTTGAATTGTACACATACCTATAGGTAGGTGGTACTCGTCTGTTTTACAATACAAAATAATATGAGATGGAGAGGAAGCAAGACTTGCATTTGAAATTAAATTCAAAACAACAAGAAATTCATTTTCTCCCTTTCAATTTCATCTTTTTTTCTCCACTCATACGAGTACGAGTACTGACTCTATCTTTTGAACTTTTCTCTCTCTCGGTTGTTGTTCAAATGTGAATTTTTTTCATAATGTTAAAATTTAATATTAAATCTTTGTTATTCTATACACGTTCATTTGCATGTGTATAGTTTTGTAGTGTAATACTTTTTTGAAAAAGGGGGAGAATATATTTGTTATTAAATAATATTCTACAATGTGAATTGACTACATGACTTGTTGCCATTATTTGAATCCAAAAAAAAAGAAAATGTAGGTGAGGAAGGGTTAAAAGACAGATATGTATATGTTGTGTTATATAAATAGGAGTACTTTATGACAAAAAAAAACTTCTGTCATTCTTTTGACTTTGATCGTTTTTTTCATGTTACAATTGTGACTTTACCCGGGTTTTCATTTTTTTCCCTCTCGTCTTTGTCATAGTACTCAAAGGAGAGGAAAGAAAGAAGTTTGTCCTTGTTCATACAATTTCATTAGTTTTTTTCATCTCTCTCTCTCTCTCTCTCTTCAGTTGTTACCTGCTCCACTAAATCTTTTCATCTCGTCTCTTCAGTCCCCGCACCGAACCATCCATAATTTTAAGTCAGATTCATTATTATCATTTATTATTGTCTACACTCCATGTAATATCTCTCTCTCTTCTTTTTGAACTCTCAAAAAAAAGAATTGTTCTTTTTTTAGAGGACAAAATATTGAAATTAATAATTCCAAGAAAAAACTCTTTCATTTTGATTATTATTTATTTATTTTTATTCTTCAGTTTCCAATAAAATATTCCACGTATAATATAATGTAGTACACTTTTTATTGTACTTAATTGTAATTAGTTTGTATAGTTGGCTATTGGCTTGAGACCCAAAACTAGAAACTAGTTGTTAGTTTGTACAAGCCATGTCTCAGTTTAGTAGAATCATGATTCAATGATAGGGGAGAGAGTCGTGGTTCGTGCAAAAGTCTAAAAAAGTGAACCTTTGTAATGTCCTCTTTTTTTCTACATTGCAGTTTCTCGTAGTAGTGCAATTTGCCAGTTAAACTGTTAAAACGAGTAAACTATGACAGAGAGTTTTGTATGATGATGATTTCATGTGAATTGTTCAAGGCTCCCAAATAAATTGACTGAACTAGCCAACTCGTCGTCACCCTCATTGTTATGTACCATGTACAATATAAATATGAGGCAGACAAAACAACAAAGTTGTGGGTTAGACTTACACATTGAGGCTAAGCCGCCTTTTTGGACACTCTTGCTCTTTAGTTTATGTATAAAAAAAGACAAGAGTTTTTTCTCTCCTTCTTTTGTACCACATTGTACAGTTTTTTCAAGGTGTATCTGTACAGTGTAACTAAGATGAAGATGAAGAAGAGGGGGATAAGTTGTTGAAGGAGAAGAGACGAATAAATAATGGTAATAAAGAGGAATCTGTATAGATAATAAGCTCTGCATGAATGCTTCATTGCAGTCTTGTTCTACTTGGTTTTTCCTCTCTCTCCACTTTTCTTCCTTCTTCATTTTCGTGATTCTAGTCTGGTCTGATGTGGCGGCAGCCGCTATCTTTTTCTTGTATGAGCACAGAGAGAGAGGGGACTAGGGATAAATTTTGTCTTGTGTGGAGATACAAGATGAGGAGGGGGAGGGGGAAGAGAGGACGTAGCCGTAGGATTTTTTCATCATCTTCATCATCCTGTATTTCTTCATAATATCCAGTAAGTAACATTATTAGAATGGCTTTCACGTCTTTCTTTCTTTAGATCCTTATTCCTTAAGCCAACCGAGAGACCGAGGCAAAGATCAGTCAGGAGCTTAGATATAGAAAAAAAGTGTACAAAACAAGAGAGAGAGAGAAACTCTTTATAGAAAGGATACCAAAGTTAAATTACTCTAGTCTCCAAAGATAGAAGAGTTAGAGGATGACGAGGAAAGGTAAAGTGGATGAGACTAGGGGAAAAGCTAATGCTGACTAAAAGAGGTAGAAAAAAAAGTATCAAGAGAGCAACTTTTTTTTTAGACTGCCTTATAACCTTAAATCTATTTTTCGCTCTCTTCCTTCTTCCTTATTTCCTAAGGCCAGTTATGAAATTTTCTGAGCATTCCACGCCAACGTATCGAAACATTCTCCACTCTTGGAAAAACCACAGTCTATCAGTATAATAACTTTGTACAACATTATACAAAGTTTGGAGCTCTCATTAACTTTATTTTGAGGTATCAAGTCAATGTTGACTCTCTCTCTCTCTCTCTCTCTCTCTCTCTCTCTCTCTCTCTCTTGTAGAATATTTTATTGCAAAAGTTAAATGATATAAGGATAATAATAATAAGCCAATTAAGGTTAAATAATGACGCATTCCTTTTTTTATCTTTGATGTAATTTAGTTTCAATTTAACGTTAAATAATTTGACTAGAATTTAATTGTCGAGGGGGGATGAGATTGACAAGGAAATGAGGAGACCACACCACATGAATGGCTTGATGAAATTGATAGATCAACTTGCATCTTTTTGGTCTTTTTTTTATCACTAATCGGTCTTGACTTTGACTATGCCATTTGCCATTTATTGGTATTAGAGTTGTTAACTTGTTTTTTTGACAAAAGATAAAGATGATGATGACTGTTAGTAGTAGATAAGCTCATCTTGTTAGAAAAAGGAGAGAGAGAGAGAGTCCTCCATTTTCAAAGGTTTTCTTTTTTCCTCAAAGTCTTGTTACAACTTTGTAATCTAGCCAAGATACCCGACAAAAAAAAGTCCCATGGAGGAACAAGAAAATCGGGGGACTGGATGATGATGATGATGACGATAAAAGTTGTGTAATGCACAGAACGTGGGGATGATGATGATGACGCTTGCCGGTTTGGAAATGTTGTGCTCCCTTGACTCTAGAAAATAAAATGAGAGAATTCCCTATCTTGTACAATGTACAAACATAGAGAGAGAGAAAAAAAATAACATGGAAAAAAAGAGAGATAGGGAATAGGAAAAAGTGGAGAGATGAAGGAAAACAAAGGGAGCAAAAGATGCAGCTGACGTGACGGACAAACTGACAAAAACTGACAATGGCATGGGCAGGAGGTAGCTATAGCAATTGGAAAAAGAGGCTGTCAACAAGACGATGATGACGAACAACTATTACAACAAGGAGACTGACTTTTTGATTTTATATAAAATTCCCATCTTCATCTCCTCCATATAAAAATACATACATATTATATACACCATCACTCCCATTTATATAGAGTGCACCACTCCACACATAAATTTTTTTTGTTGTTGTCTCTGTCACGACAATCAAGCGAGAAGAGTTGCTGAGAGAGAGAGAGAAAACCAAAATGTAATGAATTGGGGGTTCTTATCTCCTGTCTCAAAGTTTATTGAGACCAGTCTCCCTTTGAACCTACATAATACAATAGTTATATTATTCTTGTATACTTCTCAAACTTCTCTCTCTCTCTCTACTTGTTCCATGATTCCACATTTTTTTGTATTTACTGAAAAAAGAAAAGCTCAAGAATCTTCTTCTTGCTGACTGAGGGAATGGGGGAGGAGGGAAGGCGGGTAGAAACTACAGAGAAAATTAATACAAATAGCTTGTCTCTCCTGATCAAACTAAAGTCAATATCCTTAAAGGCAAGGGATATTAGGTTTGTATGTAACTTATGTACTTTGGTGGTATTCCTCTCTCTCTCTCTCTCTATGTGAAATGATGCATGGGATCTCTTCTCTCCTCTAGATTCTTTTTGAAGAATTATATTATGGCAATACTTCTATACAGAAAGAGAGAGAGACTAGTACAAACAAAATTCGCAACTTTTTCTCTCTCTTTCTCTCTTATCCATGATGCAATCTTGCCCAATGTGTGTGTGGTTTCTGGCTGTGTGGATTTTGAGAAGGGAAAGAAAGAGAAATAAATCTAGAGAGAGAAAATTGAAAAGAGAAGGGTAAGAGATGAATCAATATAATACACATGTAGTACCTAGTTCAATTCATTTATAGAATCCCAATTCTACTTCTTTTTTCTATATGTTCCTAAATATTGTAGCTCTCTCTCTCTCTCTGTACATGGAATATGTGTGTGGTCTTGTTTTCTCCATTCTTTTTTGTTGAAAAGGCGGGGAGTGGGCAGTGGATAGTGATAATGAAAGTGAGGAGGAGGTAAGACTTTTTTTCTCTCTTATGAGGAGGATGAGAGGTTGATGATTTAGTAGGTTTTTTTGTGGACTGTGAAGCATCAATAGAATAAAATTCACCGAGTTTTTTCTCTCTCTCTCTCTCTCTCTCTCTTTCTTACATTTTTTTTATATCCATGGCGGCTACATACTACCAGGATAGAATTGAGAGTCTATGGACGTAAGATGAGAGACAGAGATGGACTATGGATGGGATGATAGAAAAAATGTTGAGGCAATAATTGCAATGGGAATTGTGGGGAGACCACAAGGAAAGAATCAGTCTAAAGAGGCCACTGGCTATACATTTAAGTGTTGTTGTCTTGTCTTGTCTCTCTCTCTCTCTCTTTGTGTGTGTATGGATTTTTATAAAAATATAGATATTTTATAGGCACATGTTTCACAACCTAAACCACTTCACATTACATTTTTTTTTTTTGTCTCTCATGACTCTCTTGTCCATGTTCAAAGTAGCTCAAGCGAAGAGGAGAAGAAAATAAAGGGAAATAAAAACAGTTGGATGTCAAATTCTACAAAATACAAAATACACGTTGTACAAATTATTTTAACTGAAATTTTTATACAAGCACAGCATGGAGTAGGAGATTAAATGATAAAATTAAAGTTAAATTTAACATTTTTGGTCTAGTTTTCAAAGAATTATAATTACAAAAAAAATTTAATTAGTATGCTTTGGGATATGCTTGGATTAAATTAGACTCTGATACCACTTTGTTGGGTTTTCCTTTAATAAAGAGAAAAATAAATGAGACATTTTAACCAAATTGATGACGTCTCTATTTACTGATAATGTTGGAGTAGTTAAATAAAATTAAATGGTAACTATAAATAGTCTCAGTTGACTGTGAGTGTGGACTCCTCCATATTGTACCATTGACAGATTTAAAGATTGACCAAACTCATTCAAAAAAAAGGAGAATGAGGAGCACGAGCTAAGAGCCTC
>JAQIVZ010003063.1:0-16211 GCA_034700945.1 Arrhopalites spinosus | reverse complement strand
TGTTTTCAAAACTTCAAATTTTTTATGTAGACCTCTAACAAGTTCCAGTACAACATACTCAAATATCTTGGTGATCGCTTTACAACGAGCGGAGATAAAAAATCATAATCATTACTTTTTGATCTCCCCTCGTACGTAACACACGAGAAAAAATTTCAAATCATTTGTCACATCCATCTCTATTAATTTTTAGCACATTTTTACTCTCCCTAACTTTCTCCAGAACCTCATCTATCTTGCCAATTTAATATCCCATTCCCCAACAATTATCAATTTAGTCACAAAATTAACCCAAGGTGCGGCTCCCAACTTGTGTTGAATGGGAAAATGGACAAATTAAGTGGGAGTTGTCGTCCATTGGTGTTGATAATTGGTGCGTGTGGGGTCGTCCTTGTGTTAAAATAATTTGAAAATACGTTGAAAATTTTACATTTAGACTCTTTTATATTTAGCTCTTATTATAATCTTTGTACAAATACAAATACACAGTTAGTAGTCTAGTACTAGTACATTTGTATATTTAGCCATATGTACAAAATTTAAGCGGTGACAATTTTCCCCGAAATAATTAAAATAATTTGATTCTCTCTCTCTCTCTACCGATTAAAAATACAAATACAACAGAGTCCACACATGAGAGAGAGAGAGAGCTTCATGGACGTTACGTGTACGGCAAGTGAAATTCAAGTGTGAGGGGGCTAATCTTCTAATCCATCCGTCACTCAAGTGGAAGTACATGAGATGGGTAGTGGAGTGAAACCAAATATGTATACTTAAGAGCATTACCTTGAAAATGTAATAAAAGTCACAACCAAATAGACGCCGCCATGTGTGTGTGTGTGTGATATAAATAGAAGAGATAAAGAGATTGGAAGGAGAGAGAGTGAAAGAGGAGGAGGAGGGGTTGTGTGGAAATCCATAAGAAATAACTATTATACAATCTTAATATATTTTTGCAATCAACTTTATTATGTATCTCTCCTACCTGGACAGTCACAACAATGGCAATTCCTCAAAGTTTCCTTGATTACCTCCTTCACTTTATCTCTATCTATTATGGGAAATGGGTGGGGTGGGGGGAGAACTAATTACATTTTGTAAAGCCCCTTGATAATAGGAAACAACAATGCCCTCATGTGTACAGATAGACCCAACTAAATTGAAATTAAAGGAGATGGAAACCTCAAACCTTTTCTTGTCTCTCTCTCTCTCTAATACACACAAAATAGACTACCTTTTACCCTTTGTCTACAGTGAATCACCATGAGTTTAGTCAAGCACAGAAAGAAATGATGATGATGATGAAGAAGAAAAAAGTTATGGAGTAAAACTTTTATTTTATATCCCTCAATACTTTATTTTATATCAACTTTCTCTCTCTCTCTCTCTCTCCTCTCTCTTTTGCCATTCCCATATAAAATGAACAGTAACGTAGATTAAGGATGAAAAATAAAATATATAAAAAGTATTATTCCATTTATATAGAAAATATAGTCTAATCATTGGTAAAAGTTTCTTTCTCTTTTCCTTTCTCTCGTTGTTTCATCTATCCGTCGATTCCATTCAAGGAGAAAATCGTTGACCACTAATCCGCAAAACAAAACGTGTCACGTCCCTCCCTCTCCTCCTTTCTCTCTCCTAATTTCTAAAGCCTCATAATACTTTTTCTCCATAAACTAGAGACTTTCTCTATGAAGCCACATACCAGTTCATCTTCTTGCACATACTTTGAATCCCTCACATTGTGTTAGTCTTAAAACTTGTATCATAAAACTTGAACAACTTTATGCACTCTCAGAGATAATATAAGAATACACTCTATGTATGTACATATCTGTTCTGTCCTAGTCATGTTTGAGGTTAACAAAAAAGTTTTAGAGATGATTCCAAAAAAAGATTGTGTATATATTATCAACTTGCCTTGTTGATAGGGATAGGGGCTGGAGTTTGTCATGGAGAGAGAGAGAAAGTCTTTGAGTAATTTGTCTGTGCAAAAACCGTATAATGTCAACTGTCCCCTTTCCTTTGTGTGTTTCTAGATTCCAGTTGAAACTTTTTTTTCTCTCTCTCTTGTTGACTCCCAGTTCCCTCCCGCATCCTCGCTTATCTCGGTAACTTTATTTTTTTTATATTATTTTTTTTCTCTCTCTGCATCCTCATAAACATATGTACATACTACATAAACACATCTACATCCAAGTATCATGTTTATATTTTATATCCCCCCCTCTTTCCTTTGACCCCAACACCTCACAATAAACTTATTTTATTTTATTTTCTCTCTCTCTCTCTCTCTTGAAAGATCAAAAAACTTAAACTAGGCGTTTGACTGCCCACACTTAAAAAAAAGTCGGTTGTTGTCAAAGTGCTCTTAATTTTTTTTCATGTAAGTGTACGTGTATGGGGGAAAATATTCCTCTTTAAAAAATATTTTTCATTAACAAGGTTCCATCAAAAGAAAAAAAGTTGATAATAAATTCTAGACATGAATGATATAAAGAGAAGAAAAAAAAATATATGAAATGAAAAAAAAGAATAAAATAAAATGCCACCAAAGTTTTATTAGTGGCTAAAATAGTTTTTTTTAGTAGTGATGATGATGAAGTGAGGAGGGGATATAAAAATAATAATAATAATAGAAAATTTTATTGAATTAGTTGTGACGGCCTACAATAGAATAACCAGTAGGGGACGAAGAGTGTCAGAGTGAGAGTCACAAACTGACAAAGTGCAATTGAATGTTTTCTCCATGTGGAGCCACTGATAAAGGTCGAGGGAGGAATGATGAAGCGCCTGCGGAACGACGACAGAAGAGCGGAAAAAGAAAGTGGCAAAAAGCATCCATCGTTTGGGATTTCTACAGCCAGAGAGAGAGAGAGAGAGGAAGAGTAAAAAAAAGTGAGTCCATAAGATAAATGTACACACAGAGACATTCGGCTTAAATATGTAGTCTAGCTTTCTAGGGACAGAGAAGAGAAAGAGAAAGGAAGAAAAGGGCCGTAAAAACTCAACGTGCGGCGATAAAACCAGCATTGAAATTAACCATCCTTTTACTTATTGTTAGTTCCATGCACAACACCAAAGACCAGACCCATACATACACACACACACACACAAAAGTGACAAAATGTACGCTTACACTTGTGTACACTCATATATATATAGGGAGAAAGCACTTTCTCTCTTTTTTTTGTTCTTTATTTGTTTTCTCTAACGTTTGTAAATTTCTCTTCCTTTTTTTGAGCTCTCTCTCTCTCTCTTTTTGGAGGAAATATAAAAAAAGATTGAAATATGCAAAAATTGTGAAAAATATTGAGAGAGCGTGACCATGTAAATTTATAAGGAATTGTTTGAGAAAAAAATATTGTCAGAATGATTGTGTGACAATTTACAGGGAGAAAGCTCAAGACATAATTTCTCACTCCACACACACACACACCCGCTATAACAAACTTTATGTACAAACTGTACAATACACACCCCTGACAAATAAACAACCTTTCTCCCACTTTCTCCAAGAATACAAAAAGACAAAAACATTAAACTTTGAAATAAGGGACAGCGTGGAGGGAAAAAAATCCAAGGCCAAGGCGAATTTTACGAGCAGTTTCATTGGGAAAGAAAGTGGAGAAATAAAAAGGGAAAGTGCGTACATCACCTTTCTGACCCTTTTTTCAAGCGAGATAAACGGCCAAACTCCTTTTTTAAGGTTTCCGAGATTCCCCTCCTTGTAAACTTATAGTTTTATCCCATATGTAGAGTACAAAAGAAAGTCAGGAGAAAGCCAAAGTGTTTTTTTCCCTTGGCTTACCATCCCTATCTTATTTTGTAGCTAAAGTCTGTACAAAAACAGGGAATATGCTCCAGTTGTCCTATAGTCAAACATGGAAATCCAATGGAATTTCATGGGAAACGAGAGAAAGAGATTGTGGGGAGACCGCACGAGATTCCTAGAAATGTACATTGTACACCCAACAGTCCTGTGGCGTCAAAAAGGTAATCATGTACATACCAAAAAAAGAGAAAGTGTGGGAACCTGGGCATGTATCCGGGTAGCCCCCGGGTTGTCCAAATAAATACCTGCAACAGAGAAAAGATACACTGGGGCCTATCCCATGGGGAGAAATAACTTAGGGCTTGATACTCTGATTAAAAACGTGTTGCCCCGTCCGTGGCTTTTTTTTCTCTCTTTTTACTAAAATTCAAGACAGAGAGAATGTCATGTGGGAAAGCCACAGAGAGGAGAGAGATTCACATCTTTTTTTTGTCTTCTTCATCATCATCAACCGCCGCTTCTCTATAACCATTTCATCTCTTCCGTTATACTTTCTCTCTCTCTCTATCCCAATTTCACCAGCCGCTTGTCTCAACCCTCCCGAGCTCCGTTTAGCCTATTCAATATAACTAGAGCGAGAAAGAGAGAGAGAGAGAGATTGGGGGAACATGTGAGAAATCGCAACAGAAACATAGACAGAAGAGAGAAAGCAGCTCTCTCTCTCTTTTTGCAGATCAGATAGAGACTTTGACTTCATTTGAGACTTTGGTCCTTTCATCCCATGTCTCTCTCTCTCTAACTAAAATCTCAATTAACTCAAGTCTATCTCGTATATGGATCTGTATTCCTCCCGTATAAAAAAGTATATTCTGTCATGATGAAGAATCTTTTTTTTTGTTTCTCCACAATCTCGAATAGAATGTCAGGGGGCCAAAGTCTCTATTCAATGTAATAAGTGATCTTTCTCCATATAAAACAATTCAATACTCTCAGCTTTCTCTGTAAACCACATGGGCAGAGGGGAAATCTATAGAATCCGAATTTTTTTTTCTGTTGAGGGAAAAACTTTTCTCCTCGACTTTGAGGCTTTCTCTCTCGACATGTATACAGATACATGTGGCTTTTTCTTGATCAAAAAACTTGTTCAATTTAGTCTCTACCCTACCCCTACAAGAAAAAAACGAGAGAGAAAGAGGAGACGAAGATGGAGATGAAATGAATGAGGGTCAGGGGTCAGGGGTGAAAGTTGGAGACTAAATAAAAAAAAACATTTATCAGAACAATGAATCTGACTATCGATGAATCATTAAAAGTTATCTCTAAAAGGAGGATTAAAAACATAAGGGACGAACGAGAATAAAAGAAAAAGATGTGGAGATGCGGAGAAAGAGGGAGGAGGGTCGTGATAGGAGATAAAGTATAAATATTTTAATAGTAAATTGGATCTTTAAGGGATAGGAGGCGGCACTCAAACTCTCTTAGATAAGGAAGAAGATGAGTAGGTTATTTTGGAAATTAGCCGTTTAGCTTTGGAGGGAGGGGAGAGAGTAACGAGGAGAAAGTTTTCACCTAATTTATAATGGGACCCTATGGAGTGTCCCAAGAAAATTTTCTACTGTGTGTGAACACTACAAATGAAATAGACTGAGTCATTTTCAACCCAAGAACAATCTCTAGAGTCTCTCACCCACACACAAAAACGAGAGAGAGTTCTTCACCCCGCCCTCCCGATTATCAATATGAAAACGCTTGACTGTTGTAAAAGAGAGGGAGAGAGTTGAGAATGGGCAAGAGAAGAAAGGATGAGAGGCTCTTTACTTTATCTTGTCTCATACATGTCCCTCCTCCTCTTCTCATGGATTATTTCACTTGACTACTTACACACTCTTCCCAACTTTTATATATTTTTTTCTCTCTCTCAAAAATTTCAACCTCTTCACTTTCACTCCTCCTTCCCTTTCACCTCATCTTTACTTTCCATCTCAAGTAGTCTTTTTAAAGTGGGACTCTTAATGTGGAGAAAGTATTCTGTAACGTCATTTTGATATTTACCTCATGTTATTAAATTCCTCAATAATTATTTTCTCTATATTTAGAACATAGTTTAATGAAAATTATAGTTTGTAATTATATTAAATTTCATCCTCTACAATTTTCTCTCTGTGTGGTGTATCTTGCATCTTGTACAAATTTTATGATTGTACGTATCTGTATATCAGATAAAATTGAGACAATGTTATCTTATTTTATGGGTAAAAAAGGACTAAAACTTGAATCTCAGATTGGGGGAAGATGATGATGATGGGACACGTTAAGGGATTTTCTAAGCAATAAACGAACGAATAAAGTGTTTGGGATGTTGATAGTTACGTAAGGTAAAGTAAAAGTATTATGGTGAAGGGTTAAGACTTGGGAGAGAGAGAAAAGAAAGTTTTTCCAAGTTTATATAATTTAATTTAATTTCCCATAGAGAGAGAGAGAGAGAGAGAAAGTGAGAGGGAGAAAGCATATGGAATATAAAATCCCCTCTGTGTTTTTTCGATTTATTTAACGTGTGACATTAAAAAAGAATAAAAGTTCATGAACAATATTATCCCCCTCAAAGAGTCTATTCCATATCCATTTAAAAATATATTCTCTCTCCTACTATAGTCTCATCATTATTAACTAGCCCACCCAAAAAAATATGGAGAAAGTTGTACATAAAAAAAGACTTACTTGTACGTTATTGAAAAGAGAATATTTTTTAGAGTTGAAAATTGTCGACAGACTTTTTTTGGTCTTTATTTCTGGAATATGAGACGGTCCTCTGTTTTTTTGAACAGGGGGTGGTGTGTATAAAAAGAGAAAGTTGTAGAGTATAGAGTGTAGAGAGAAAACAAAGAGGGAAAGTTTCACACAGAAAATGTAGGAATCGGTAATTTTTTAACTTTTACTAAAAAAAAGTCAACTCTCAAAAGAGAATGACAGGAGAGGAGAGTTTTCTCATGAAAGTTGTGTTCTCTGTGTGTAATATGATGGGATGATTTGAATCCGTGTCCTCGTAAATTTTCTAGATAAAAACTTTATAATAATATTATTATAATAGTTTCTATGTAAATACGGAGAAAGCTCTCTTCTTTCTCCTTTCACGTTTACTTCAATGCCACTTAGACAGGAGTACACTGACCAGTTTTCTAAGTAATAATTTTGTAATTGTAGAATAACTCTCTCTTTTTTGCTTTCACTTTCTCTTAGAAAAAGAATTTAATTTATAGTGTCACTTTCCCTTTTAGAAAGTATATCACATAAACTTTTTTTCTTGATTAAATTATTTTTTGTAAAAAATTTCGAGTTTACTCTGTCAAACTCTCCAATTAGTTGACATTTGACCCAAATTTATTTCTTAAAATGGAACCTCTGCCCTCACTAATTAACACAAGGACCTTCTTTTTTAAAAAATAATGTTATTTTTTACACACACACAAGTAAAGTCACAATTCACTAATTTAGGAGAGAGTAAAAAATTGTGAAGAAGAGAAAAATGGAGAAAGTCAACACTTTTATTTTTATTGTTATACAATTTCTCAAAATATTGAGAAATTTTTTTTTGTGAAACTTTTTTTTTTAAAAGAAAGAACTTGTCTAAATAAATGAGATTGATGATGATGAGGGTTATATGTTTATAATAATTTTCTTTTGATTATTTTTTCCTTGAGAAACTGATTTTTTCCCTCTCTAAGTAATGTAAAGTGGGGGGTTGAGATGAGAAAATGGAGTAGAGAAAGTATGGGGTTTTACTCAGCTCTCCTACTTTCCGGCATAATATCTCCGGTAGATGAATTTCTTCCAAGCGCTCCAGCTCAACTGAATTCGGACTCAAGTCGGCACACCAACTTTATGGAAAGGGGAAGCACGGGAGAATAGGTCATGAGTTTTTTTTTCTGTATGAGCTTGTGCGAAAGTGCGGTTTTTTGCACGAGGAGGGGAAAAAGATACTGAATAATTTTGTCTTCATTTTTTCAAAACCCCCTCTCTCTCTCTTAAAATTAATTTTAATTAATTCACTTCATGTGAATATTTCTACTATTCATTATTAACTAGAATAATTTTCAAAAAATAATTTTAAAACTATTTTAATATTTTTACATTAATTTAATTGAAATATAAACTATTCCTTTTAATATATAAATTGTTTGTATGTATAATTTTAAGTATTTTCTGTTTTCTTAATTAAAATGTTCATGTAAACACAAAGCCAATTAAATCCTATGAATTTCAGTATGAAATTAACTCTAAAAAAATCAAAGCCTATTTTTCTACTTAAACTTACAAAAAAAATAACATGGACATGAGAAAAAAGAAAGCAAAACTTTTTACACAAAAAAAATATTTTGCCGACTGTAGACTGTAGAAAGTCTACTTTTCAAATCCAGTGGACTGTCCAAAAAAAAAGAAGAAAAAAGAAGAAGTTGGCTAGAACTGGCCAGGGGACCGGAAACGGATGTAAAAGACATTAAACTGATGGACTGATTTTTAAACTGATTTTCTAACCTATTTAGTTAAACCTACGGTGTTGTCGTTAGTCTATTCTCTACATTTCCATGGTCCTCTGATCTTACTCCCCTCCCCCCAAAGAAAACTTTCTTCCGTCTTGTTCTTTATGGGACAATCGAGAAAGTATAATGGGCAACTTGCCAAGGTATGCACTGCACACACATCCCCTTCAAGATAGAGAAGGGGAGGGTTATATGATGTACACTGTGGTCTAATTAACTACCCGCATGTATAGCCCCCCTCTCACCACACACACACAGAACAGTTGACATGCATACTCTCCTCTTGGTGATAAATCTTTTATTTAAAAAAATGGGCAACAACCAAAACCATCCCATGGTGGGTGGTGGGCAGTTGGAGAAAAAGAGAAAAGAGACAAAAAAAATATTTTTACGAAATTATCTCGATATAATTATAAAAGATCAAGCTATTTTTTTCCCCTCTCTCTCTCTCAAGTCACGAATAAGAAGAAGACCCCCACTTTCTTTCTTTTCATCAAGATTAAGAGATGACATAGACATAATTTAGAATCAAGTGCCCCTGAATCCAATTAAGGACGCTCGACCGCGCCCTCATTAACAAGAAACCCCCTGGTAGCTAAAATTATTTGCATTTTAACCATATAAACAAGACCCAAAATGTTTAATTAATTACACTATTTAATTTCTGTGGGGAATTTCTCTCTCCTTTCCTTTTCCTTCCCCTTGTATCACTCTCCACGCAGTTTTAATAAATTTCTCTCATTTTATTTTATATTGACAAAAGTATTTTAAATAAAGAAAAAAAATTCATTTCAACTTTTCTCAGCAACAAAATCTTTTGATTGTTTTTCAACTTGATTAAATTTGAGTTGACTTTTGACAACGAAAAAAAATGTCAACATCTGTGTCATTTTATATTAAAATTTAATTCATATAATCTTGAATTTTTTCCCCGTCTTCTTCACCTACAAGATTAGGTTAAATGGTCTTACAAGAAGATGATTTGTAAGGAGGAGATTCATCATAACTAAAATATTGACAGCCTTTTTAACCCGCATTAAGTTTGATGTAGTAAAACTCATCATGTTGGATGATGATGATCTATTCACCTAAATGAGCCTTGTCAGCACGGTATCCTCTCAAGGATGGGGGGAGAAAGGAACAAGACATAATTGGGATGAGAGATGATGAGACTTTCTCCACAAATCTAATTTTGAATCTATAGGCATAGTACCCATCCCCATCAAGATTATTATCATTTTGATTTTGTTGGTTACAAGGCAAAAAGGAAGGAAAAGAGACTTCATTCATTTTATGGTTAGTTGACAGACGCCTCGAGAAATATTAAGAGAGCACAAGAGAGAGAGAGAGAGAGAGAGAGAGAGAGAGACTTTGAGTCAACACAAACAAAACAAGGGGAGCGAAGACCACAAATGGACATTTTCACCAAGTCAACTAAGTAGAGAGATATTTTACTAGGACAAAATTTTATGTTTCTATATTTCCACTTGGCAAATATTACTATTGACTTATGTCTACCTCTTTTAGTCTACTACGTTGTGTGTACAAATTAGACTATAAATTCTCACGTGATTTTCAACAGGGACCTTGTTTTTGTATAGAGAAAGTGGAGGAAATTGAGAAAACGGAATTTTAAACTGCTCATTTTCTTGTACAAATATCAAATGAGGGCAAATGGAGGAAACCATAGGATGGAAAATATTAAATTATGTCTTTATGTCTTTGGCAATGTATTCCCTTTCTCTCTCTCTCTCTCTTATATCCACTTTCTCTATATATATATATACCATTATATATTTCGAACTACGTATTTTTCAACTTATTAAATTAATTTCTTTCCCAAAATGCAAAAGGCAAGGGAGGGTTGGAAACCCTCAAATACATAAAAAAATACTATTTTCACTTTTCAAAATAAATGAATTTTTTTTCAATGCTAAACTAGTGTCTAGCTCACTAGTAGAGATACTCTAAAAAATGAAACGGCGTATCACATAGTCTAGAGTAAGCTACATACATTTATAGAGTAATTAAAATTTTAATGACATTAACTAATTAACAAACCTAAGAAAAAAAATTCTCAAAATAGTTGAAGTTAACCTACAAACTTTTTATTTTTTTATGCTTGGAGATTTCTTTCATTTCCTCAAATTACTCTCATCTCCCTTAATTCTTTTTAGTGACTAACTAAGCTCTACGCCCAATTCCTCAAATTCAGGAAACCCTCAGCTAAAACTCAGGTAGTTAAATTACACAGTAAAAAAAAGTTCATCAAGATTCAACATTCACCAAGGGAGTCTGTAAAAAAAGTAGAAAAAAAGGTCTTGGTAATTACACACATAAAAATTTAATTTACTCTTACAATTTTTTTTCTCTGTCACTCTGTCTCTAATATTCTACTAAAAAATTTAAGTAGAAAATTAACCTATTACATTTAGTCCCTTAATTTTATTTCATAACTTATACTACACACAAACACACATACCAAGAGAAAAAAAGTGAGATCCCATCCTCACCAAAAAATTGACTTAAATGTGATTAGAAATCTTTCCTCATAAAATTGAAGCGGAGGTAAAGCTTATTAGATCTTATTGGATGAGTTTGAGATTTACAGAAAGAGAGAGAGAGAGAGAGAAATATCCCACTCATTGTAGAAAAAAAAAGAAGAATTTTTTGGACAGATATTATTGGCATTGGATTGGATTTTTTTGGAACAAGACAACTTAGAACATTTATATAAGAGGAGAAAGGTAGAGAAAGCATTTAGATAGCGATAGACTCACTTACTCCAGCCTACAGCTTAAAGGTTTTTTTTCCTTATAAAATGAACTTGGCTGAAGCATGAGAGAGAGAGAGGGAGACGGAGAAAGGGGGAGTGAAGGGGGGAATGTCTAGTGGATCGGATGAAAATGGGAAATTGAAGGAAGGAAGAAAGGAGAAAGGTGAGATGGACCATGAAAAGTCTAAGGCATTTATATGTATATACTTTATATTCCACACTGTCTTTTCCTATATGCTGAGATTCCCATAATATTTCTTTTTCATATAAGAGAGAGTGAGAGAGAGAGAGAAAGTGGTAAGGGGGAGATAGAGCCGTGAAAGGTACGTAGAATGTGTACTTTACTCTTAACTCTCCCTCTCTCTCTCTCCATACACTTGGTCTCCTTTCTCCTTTCCTTACATGAAGTGGATTGAAGAGAATGAATTGGTGAAAGCATTCAGTTCTAACATGGTGAGCAAGAAGGAGAGAAAAAAAGGGGATCAAATAAATACGCGCCACGTCTATCTTCCATCAGTCTTCAATTTCACAATATCCCACCATCCCGGATATGCTCCGTCATGGCCTTGTTTTCCCTCTCTTTTCTTAACTCCCCGACTCTTCAAAATCCTCATTCCTCATTCCAATTCAAGAATCGTTTTGAGCCACCCAATTTCGTATGAATTATTTTAACATGAAACTCTCGGGAAAATAAAGGACGGGGAATTTAAAGTTTTATTATTATAAATCATGGAAGATTATTTACACAATATTTTCATTTTAATTAAAAAATAATTTTAAAACATTATCTACATCGTCACACATCACAAAATGATCTGATATATAAACACTAAACAGTATATTATGTCTGTAAGGTAAATAATCATCAAAATGAAAATATGACCATCCCACACCATAATTTCCATATTATTTGTACAATTCCACATCTTCTGTATCTTTTTACATTTTGTGGAGGACTGTAGGCTAAAAGTAAATACGGGGATTTAAATGAAATTCTTAATTCCTTTTATTTTGTATTATTTCAGTTAGTTTTTGGTTGTGTATCCACAGGGGTCTCTCTCCCCCTTTTTCTGAAAAGTTTTACTTTGTGGAAGATCAACCCCCATGAAATTTAAACCAGACATAAATGACTTTTTACGCTTGCAGATGAATTATAAATAATAATAAAAAAAAGAGTTAATATTACACGACTCGGGTACAAATTTGACCATTTTGAAATGAAATAAACAATTTTTGTAGTCTCTCTTGGGCCCTTCATTCTATCCCTAGTCAATTTTCCCTTTCCATGAAGAGAGGAAATGATGAGAGCTTCCAGCTTTGACCAAAAAATGTTTGTTTGATAAAATTTTGTGTAGGAGGAAATGATGAGATTACACTTATGAAAATTGTGTGGAAAAAAAGATGATCTTTTATAGAATCTCTCTAGGGTCTATTTTTGTGCATACTTTTATCCTTTACTCTTCTACTTTTTAGTTACTATGGACATTAATTCCAATTTCTGAGGAAGAGAGAAAAACCCCTAAAAAAAGCTGAGCTAGAGTTTAGAGTTAGGAGAGTGGGCTACTATGCAATGCAATGTAGAAATGAGTTTTTGAGGGTGTTTGAAAGGAAGCGTAGAGAGCGTATGGTTCAAAATTTATCGCACTGGTGTGTAATTCAAGGAAATTTGCAATGAAGGGGAAGTAATAAATTGCTTCAAATTGAAGTAGAAAAGAGAGAGAGAGAGAGAGAAAGAAATAAAAATTTTGAGCATGAAATGAAAGGCAAGAAATGATGCCACAAGTGGCATTTTTACTTTACACAGAAAGAAAGAAAGAGAGAGATTTCAAGTCTATTCAGAATAGGTAGGACACACACACATGAATATCATCATTTGACTATCTTTTCTTTCTCTACAGCTACAGCTATAGCTACAACTAGCCAAGGAAAAAAAAGATGAATGCGTGGGTTCAACTGAATGACACAAAATTTTAAGGGTGAAAGAGACTCTTGTGGCTTATTTTGTATTGCCTTGGGAATATTTCCTTTTTTTACTCTCTCTTCTTTACCCTTCAAATTTTTTCATGTCTTTTCAAAACCTTTTCAAAAGAACATTCAAATGATTTACTTGTGGTCTTCTTTTCTTGTTTAGTGTCAACCAACACAACCAATTTTTGGTTGATTACTGATACCAAATTGTATATTATTTAACCTCTTCAGCTCCTCCACTTCATTCAGTTGTCTGTATTATTGTGTTTTGTGTATTTTTTGTTGTTGTTATTTTTTCAAAATTCTGTCATATCACACAAAAAAAATTTGGGCCTGTACAGACAGACAGTAAAAAGGAAAAGGTGGTCTGGTACGACTAGAAGTTCATTGAGGTCCATTGAAGAAAATTTGACGGGGCTCAATTAAATAGAATAGACTACGCAGACTTTTGAATAAACTCGAGAAAATATTTTTCATTATTTTTCTATTTTTATGGCAACACCCTAACTCTCACTTTTTTCTTGTACATGTCAATGTCAACATCCAAAAAATTTTATATTCTTTTTTATTTATCAGAGAGAGAGAGAGACAGCCTGCTCTCTCTCTCTCTCTTTAAATAAACATTTGTTGAACTTAAATTAAAAATCAAATTAAATATTCGATGCAACATACTTTTGAAAATGATGCCTAAGTTCTCTAGCTAATTACACACTAAAAAAAGAGTTACTGTACATTTAATAATACAAAAACAGACTTTACTAAATTGTTCAAAAGTCTGCATTTCATAACAGTTTTGTAAAATATTTATAAATTCAAGTCTTTCAAGTCTTTTTCTCTTTTGAAATGACATAACAAATAAACATTTTAATCCTCTAAATTTTTGACATGCTTCTATAAACATTTTTTCACGTTTAATTATATTTTAACACTTTCAAGTCCTCGTCTCGTTTAAGATTTTCATTTTATAGAACAAACAGTTTAAGACACAAGCTACAGTTCAAGACAAGATGGTGAAAATAAAGTTAAAGTTGCTTTGGGTTTGTATGGGTCGATTTTTTATCCTGCGAATAAAAATAAAAATGCATAAAAATCTGCCTACTCTCCATTTCATTTTGACGCTTCAAGTACACCAAAGTGAAGACACGAGATGACATGGATCAAGGAGAAAGTGCTGACAGGACGAAATATTATGCAGAAAATCTTGTCTTTTTATGTTTCGCTGACGCCAACCTCATTCATGACTTTTTTTTATATTTTTTACCTGTTTGACCATATCCATATTTTTACACAAATATTTCTTTTCTTTGTCTCTTTTTTTACTACTTGGAAAACCTTGAGAGAGAAAAATGTTTACTATTTTTTTCCTGTTGCAAGTCAAACTCTCTCCATAAAAGTTATGGGTCCTTTAAATGAGATTTTGCATCGAGTATCGTCCAAAAGGGACGAGTTTGCCAAAAAACAAAGTTTTATGTTCTTACTAAAATTCATGTGTTGACATTTACTAGAATTCCTTGTAAAATTAATTTTAATTAAAGTCTCCAATACAGTGTGCACAAAGCTGTACAAATTTTATTGTGTACACTGTCTAGTCAATTACAGTAAATATTTTGTAGTTGTATTTGTACACATTTTCTTGAAGAAGACGCAAGACAAAATTTATGAAAATAGACTCCATTGAACGGTATCCCCTCCCCCCCAAAAAAAAAATATTATTAGATGGGGTAGCCGCAAATATTTTTCTTTTATTCGTCTCTCTCTCTCAATGTGTTTCTATACAACTACAGCTGTGAATATTGCAGTCACAATTCACTCTAAGGGAATAATTCAATGTCGCATGTGCATCCCTCACATTTCCATAAAATATTCCAGCCTAAACCTTCTCCCCAAGGGAAAGCACAGACACAGATAGGAATTGACTCCAGGGAGTCAGAGAGAAAGGTTGGGATTGTAGGGCAAAATATTCAAAATTCCATCATAATAAAATATTTTTGGTAACATATTTTTTTATTTTGTTTTCAAAAAACCTAATGTTATTTTTATTGACCCCCTCTGTGTAATATTTTGTTCACAATGACAAAGCCCAAAAAAAACATTTCATGACAATTGTGCCCGTGTCTCCACCATTTTTGTCTCTGTGGTAAAAAGTCAGAGGGGAAATGGAACGATAGAAAATTCAGATTTAGAGGGTACACAACTAATAGGTCCAGGACAAATTGGGAAAGAGCTACGCATTATGCTGAATATTGGGATCCGGGTATGCAAAAATAAAAGAATGTTTTGGAGGAATGGAGAAAGAAAGAGAAAGGAAATTGAGGGAAATTCATAAGAATTGATTTTTTTTTCTCTCGTACTTTTATTCACAATGAAGGGAAATGACTTTCGTGTATAAGAAACAAGATGAGTAAAAAAAAGAATTTCCTTTATTTTTTATCTTGCGTTCAAACTCAAATTGGCTTACAACTTGTTCATTCAGCTTTAGCCTACGTGTTTTTCAAAACGAGAATAAAACGTTTCATTTGAATTGAAATTCCTACAAAATGTCCAAAGTCTTCGATGACGAGATTACAATTTTCCTCTTTCTCTCTCCTTTCTCCATTTCTTGAGAATAAAATTGTTGTACTTCGATTTTTCCTTTCTTTTTCTTTTTTGTTGTAAATCATTCTATTTACAAGCAGGTTCACATTTATTTTTTGTACACAAAAAATTCTCAATTCTCATCAGATAAAAACTTTTGACATTGTTCTACTAGGCTAGGTACAATCTGTGTTTTATTAGCCCTTGAAAACTGACTTTAGCTTCCTTTTGCTGGAATTTTAATTATGTTGTACGTTTGTCAGACAAAGTCAAATTTAAAGGTTCGCTGGACGCTGTAGAAAATAAAAAAGCGGATCAATTTAGAAGGCATGGGCTAAAGAAATGACAGTGAGACTGAAATAGCGGAAGAGGGATAAAGTGTATAAACATGGGAAATGTACATGGTGGAAATGTATTTAAATAGATGATACGATACTGAATGTTGACTGACGAGGATTAGGTCAGTGGCATGAAACGAGTTGGGACTTGAGATTTGGCACACCCGTAGTTTCGGCCATCCTGACAACGAAAAGTCAGGTTAGAGCATCTCATAGCGCGGAAATTCTCAGAAAACCCGGGT